>JAUTXW010003748.1:40000-270000 GCA_030620095.1 Kuschelorhynchus macadamiae
ATATAATATGTTATATATTCTTGGCACCATTTATTATTAGTTTATTTTGACAAATAATGACATTATGTCAAAGTCAGTTAAATAATAAATAATAAATATTTAACATATAATGTTTAAACTAGATTTTTGTCAATTAAAAAATATTTTTCTTAGTCGGACATTAAACAAGGCACTACAGGTATTATATGGGATAATGCTTTCAGTCAATGTCTATCCTTCTTGAAACACTGTCTCAACCTTAAGTATTATTAATCTTATAATATAATACCTTAATGTACAGCTGATTTAATTGTGATATGACAGAATCTATGTATAAAGCTATTGTAGGATACCTTTTTTACTGGTTTGGAACTATTTATTTAAAATTAACATTTACTTGAATAAAGACTATACCATAATTTTTTCAACAATACGCAGTCTTATAAGTTTGACAGCCAGTTCCCAACATATGGTAAAATCAACGATAAGATCTAATATTTTTACAAAATTTTATAAGATTAGGCCATAAAAGTTTATATTTTAATAAGTTAATTGATAAAATAATTTACAAGATCTAAACTACTTTATACCAGTTAATAAACTTAAGAACCTGAAAGCATGAAATTAATTGAAGGTATCTTCGAAAGACTTTTGTTCTTTATAATTATATCATCTACCTAACTTTTTCTTAAGGTGAGATGTGCAATATCTTGCATACTTACTAAATTAACTTATTACTCAATTGTGTATATCAAGTGAAGAAAATATATAAATAGGCCACAGTTAATATTTTTAAAATATGGGGAAAAAATCTTCAAATTTCTAATCCACTTTAGCTATATATCTTTAATCAATATACAAAATATGTGATACACTTTAAAGTTGACCCTACATTTATCATATGGTGCATCTTTTTTAGTTCTTAAACTACACACTTTCTCAGCAACAGTAATTGTAAGTACTCAAGTATCACTATAATATACACGTCACTACTATCTGCAATGCACATATGAGCAGAACTAACTTCCTAAGCCTTGTCTACGATACCTATATCAAACATCAAGAAGACTTGGTCCTAAAACAAATTATAATTAATAAAGTACCTGCACGAATAACAAGCTTAGGGAAAATCATTAACAATCTTATAAAATACTAATCAATATGTGTCTGATAAAAACTGATTTTTAGATAGGTATTTGCTTGGGATCAGGATACAAAATTAAAAAACTTAAAAAAAAAGTTGAAATTATGTGTCTCAAAAAGCTCACAAAACATATTAGTTAAAAGATACATGTTCAAGCATCAAGGCTTTTGTGGATTTTTATATGGTCTTTAGTAGACAACTTTGTTTTATTTTTAGGTAGGGAACAATATCCACATTAATAACAGATGGGGACTCAATCCTATATACTAACAAATAAGATTATCTGAGTGTAAGAGTCCAAAAACTGAAATGGTTGCAACTTTATACCATATTCACACTATTCTAAAATAAACATACTCACTTTATATGTAGAAGCCTTGTTTATATATAGACAAGGGTAGAAGGTTTAAAATCATCTCAATGCAAACATGCAATAACCTCTTCCTGGGCTTTCCAACAATAATTTTTTTTTCAATATTCAATCTCCATTAATTAGATATTATCCTGTGATAAACAAATGCTTTATAATAAACCAAAAAAAAACAGTCAATATACGGTTAACAACAAATATATTTATTTTTATCAATAAAACTTGACAACACAGCAGGCCTATTTAAAGAATTTTTAGCCAGTAGCGTAGCTCGCCAATTCGGTATTTAAAGTGTCGGGCTAGCGGCGCATTCCACACATTCCAATCTGTCGGGATTTCGACGGTTTGGGCCAGTGAAGTTTCGGTCCACTAACTGTTTGGGCCGGTGTGGTTTAGGGGAAAATACGCACTACCATTTAGAGTGCACAATTCCCATGATAACATACATTTTAATGCAAGTATGTAAATATATGAGTGCAAAAAATACCTAAATTATTATTAAAAATTGTAAATAAATGAACTAAAGAATTACATTGTGAATATTAAGTTTGTTATGAGGAATAATAATATACTTTTAAATATGGGACATGACATACCTACATTACTTGAAAAAATTATTGTAATGACATAAATAGGTTAAATTTGACCTAACTCTCAAAGGTTACATTGAAAATATTTTAAATACTTAAAAGTAAGTGAATTACCAAAAAAGTAGTATTTAATTATTTAAATCGAATTTAGTGAATAAAACATATTCAAATGCTTGTAGAAAAGTATTTAAATACAATTCAAAAGTATATCTCTTCATTATGACAGATAGATATCATAGGAATGCAAAAAATATACCTACCTCTGATGTAATATAGCGTATCTTTCATAGCAGAGTTGAAGTCCAAACAAATAAAACAGCAAATAAATAGAAATATTGTTTTATTTAATAATTAGAAAAACACAATAACACTTTTATTGCCCTTTAAATAATATTAATTTGGTGAATTTACTTCTCACAGAGTCTACTTGTTGGGTTTTACTTTTTACAATAAAATGAATCCTTACATTTAAATAATTTGTACAGATAGACTTTATTAAAAAGTAAATATGGTTAGTAAGTACATGTGTTTCTAAACAACTTAAAAACATTAGTTCCTAAAAGTCTTGATATTATTTTATTTGTAAGTGCTGGCACGAAATTTTTCATATGCAAATTATTTTCATTACTTCTCAAAAGTTGTTCAGCTTTTAAACAAATATCTATAACGTCATCTGAAGGACAGCCATGAGTCTTATGTTCAATTAAAGAATTGAGAAAATCTGCTCTGTTACGTATCAATGCTGCAACACAGATTTCACATTTTACTGTACGTTGAAGTCGACGTGAAACAAAACCAGCTATATACTGAACTATTTGTAAGGAACATTTACTTATAATAGAATTGTTCATGATGTAGTCATGATCCGTCCAAATAGAGTCAAACTGTCAGGAGGTTCAGAGATGCTAAAAAAACGAGATAAACGAACATTTAGCTGATCTTCAGAAGGTACATTTTTCATACAACTATTTAAAATTGGGATCTGATCTAGTGGAATGCAGTTACTCATACCACCCTCACGGATTTCGGCTCGTACCAGAAGTCTCTTGTATGCAACTACAAACTGTCGAGCAGCAGGGTTATTATTCCAGCCGCCCTTTGACCCAATTGAAGAAAAAACAGTTCCAAATGGTCCTGGCTAATTTTATATAATGGAAAGTACAACATGAAATTATTATCGGTAACAAGATCTTTATATAATTCCAATGCACTACTTAGCGAAACTATTAATTCAATGAATCCAGTTTTCCTGGTAGACCTAATTACTAGCTCCTGATTGGCAAACTTTAACTTTGAAATATAATTTATAGAGTTATTTTTAAATTCAACAGATTGATCTATATTTTTTTGGCACAAGGCCTTCTTAAAACTTTGTGCGACTAGAGATCTACTGTTTAATAAGTCAAAAATTTTATTTATTATTCGGATGAAATTAACGGTTCCCTGACTACCTTTAAAATCTTTAAGTCCCAATTTTGAGTCACAGTAGTCAATAGCATCAGCTACAGACTCACTCAATAACTGAACGGCAAGCCTAACTTTCATTTTTTGCTTGAAGAAATTAACATGAGCATGGCGTAACTTGTTTCCTAAATGTAATCCTTCATTACTTTGCAATTTTTCAAAAAGTTCGAT
This sequence comes from Kuschelorhynchus macadamiae, assembly GCA_030620095.1. Lineage (NCBI taxonomy): Eukaryota > Metazoa > Arthropoda > Insecta > Coleoptera > Curculionidae > Kuschelorhynchus > Kuschelorhynchus macadamiae. Next base: position 43,719 of record JAUTXW010003748.1, read on the forward strand.
GTATTCTCATTTTATTAAATTCCCTGCCCCATCTATAAGTGTTTTTTTTCCCCAAATGCATTACGAACTAATTTTACCATGTGACATGGATCATAGAAAATGTATATATTATGATCAGTAACTTGGAAGCTTGTCTTTATATGCGGAAAATCAACTGAAAATCCAAATTTATATGCCATAGAAATATTTGATGATGTACCATCAAATGTTACTGACATTACTTTAGCCCCAGTAGCTTCAACTAAATGTATACACTGTGATACAAGTGAATGTTTTAGACTACTATTTAAGGAGTCAGCAAAAAAATACCCAACAGGAAGTTTCCATGTTCCGTTTATACAAACTATCATTATTACAAAAGCCTCTTTAGCCGTAGCATTAGAGTCATCATTTAAATCAACTCCAAAACTTACATAACCATGGAATTTTTTGCCATCCCATTCTACTTGTTTTCTTATGGCCATTTCATCAATTAATAAAGAAAAAATTATGGGCCTTTTAGACATTTGAACTTTACTTTTTAAAGTATTTAAGCTTCTCTGGTGAAACCTGGGTCAGCATCCACATTCTGAAACCATTTTGCAATTGTTTTAGGATGTGGCAGGCATGTATCAAAAACTTGTCTAACATAGTTATACCCTTTTGGAGAAAAATAATTTTAAGTTAATGCAAATTTTCTCAATTCTGGAGAGTATCGAACGTTTTTACCTATTTTCCTTTTCAACATTTCCCTGTTGACCTTTGACATATTTTCAATTAACATTACATTTTCTTGAGATAGTAAATTTTGTTTTTCCAGTTCTTTAACAATTTGTTTCAAGGAGACTACCTTCTTTCGAGCCCTTTTTAATGATTGTGTTAGTACACGGATTGTCTTTGTTTTTGCCTTACTCTTAGCAACTTCGCGAAACAACTGCCTCCTTAGTTTTTTCTTCCGGGGGCTATCTGGCTCCACTCCTGAGGTTGAAGGCATGTGTTCTGGACTAACATGTTGAGTTCTTTTTTTGGCCTACAAAAAATATTCATAATTATATAATTTGTTTGTAATACATATACAGTGTGGTAATTATGTGCAAGAAATGAGTAGGTACTCTTTTGTAAATTGCACAACAAAAATACAAGTAGTGTCTAAAAATTTTGTTTTGGTATGTAATGTACTTTTAATTGTAAACAACTTTTTTATATAATTGTGACAATTTTTTTTTGAAACAAAGGTACTTTATTCTTAAATTTTTCATTTGATGTACCTTGTACTTGCAACCTTTTTAAGTGCACTAAATATTTATTTAAACAAAAACCTGTCAAATAAATAGGATTCTGCACTAAATATATCTCTATTGTTTGTGTATTTTTAAATCAACCAAAAATAACCAAGATGAATTTACTATTATCACAAACCAAAAAAATAAATTGGTAAGGAAGAATTCTCTACCTTGAATTTCAACCAATAACTCTAAAATTAGCAATAAGTTTCTATAAATTAGTATGAACATTTTTTTTTTTTTGGAATTTTCAATTTTTTTTTTGTAAAATTCATGCATCATCCACGATTATATTTTTGTTTATTCTAGTTTATAGACTAACGAAGCTTTCTTTTAGAAGAAAAAAATTACAAAAATCAAACCTACCTAAAGTGCATAAGAAACTTTAAATGAAAACGCCAAGTAGGTAATATTACAACTTATTAGTTAATTGTTAACCATGAATCGACATACTTGTTTTGGTTGCAGATATTTGGGAAGCTCTAGAAATACCATAGGGACTGCCTGATTCAATAAACACACTTTTTTGTCTGTCCTATAAAAAAAATGGGATTCAAAATGTTTGGAGCATAGTCCGTCATTATGTGATGGCTGCCAATCAGCAATCTTCATATTAGTTGTCCAAGCATTACATCTCTCAGTATCTTTGGGAAATTTACAAATCAAAAATTAAAAATAATTTAGTGAGGCATTTCTTGTCCCTAATGAAAAAGTATAACTTTAATTCGTGGGTTATGGGACTACAATAAGATCTAAAATGAAACCACTATTTTCAATTGCAACAATTTGGGTTACATTAACACATTGCTTGAAAAAGTAATAATGTAACGCGAAAACGATGCAATTGAAAGTAGTGTTTTCACTTTAGACCTTATTGCAGTCCCATAACCCACGAATTAAAGTTATAATAAAAATAATGAACAAAATATCACTAAACAGCCATTCTGTGTAAAATAAATGTTTATTCTCCACTAATTCCGATAGTAATCACTACGCCACTGGAACATCAATGAAATCATTCATGAAAAAGCTGATTATTTAATTATTAATAAGTTAAATTGGTCCCAAAATATTATTATTAGTTATTATTGACTTGAAATAGGTATATCACGATTCATATTAAGCAGATATGGTTGTAACATAATTAGCTTTTGAGATATTCGAGACAATAGATATCTGCCGGAAAATACAAAATCTTTAATTACCAGTTTCCTTTGAACTGCTATGGCTTTTACAGCCATAAGCTGCACACCCCACCATTACGCACAACACAGTTTTTTATAAAATAAGTCTTAAAAAAGCACAAATTAACACACAAAATAAAACCGTACCAAAGCGTTTGTTTGCCACCAAAACAATAGCGTCTTATCGTTTTCGGTAACAAATCGATAACCTTGTCCAATTGAAGCATGCGCCATCCCCTCTCTTTCCTAATCTAAGGCAAGAAGAACAAAACAGCTGACTGCTGTCAATATGGCTGGCGTAGGTCCATTGACATATTATACTAGGAGGATGGACTGGGCCAACTGCCCAATAATCAATGACTTCGGAGTGGGAGAGAGAAATGTTGAGAGAGATAGCGCGAGTCGTGGCAAAAAATCTTTCGTTTGCCCGCCAAATCACTTGTTGTTTGTGTTATTCGTGCTTTTGCATGCGCTTTTGTATTGTAAATCATTTATTATTGTTATTTTGTGGCATATTTGTATTAAAATGAGATCGTGTTCTACTGTTAATTGTACTACAAGAGCGAAAAAAGGCGAGAAAATAAAATTTCACAGGTAAATAGTTTTATATAGGTTAGGTATTAAAAGCAATATTAATAACATTATTTAACAGTCCGAAAATAAAATAACTGTAGGTACTTGTATAATAATTACAACTCATGCTCTTTAATGATGTTTTTTAGATTTCCAAAAGATGATAACTTAAAAAAGTTATGGGTACATGCTGTTAGAAGGAATAATTATAATCCAGGCAGTACAGCTGTTATTTGTGAAAATCATTTTAGAGAGGATGACTATGAGGTCAATGTTCATGGAAATCGGGTATTAAAAAAGCAAGCAATTCCATCACAATTTGATTTTCCTGCTCATTTAATCAAAGTTATCAGGAAGCGTAAACCCATTACAAGAAGAGTTAATGTAAACCAAGGTAAGGGTGACTGTAATTAATAATTGATGATTATTCTGCTGATAAAATAAGACACCCTCTAAGTAATATAATGTTATAATATAAAAACATATATCACTTTAAAACAAATATTTAATAATATTCATAAAGTTTAAATATAAATATACATTTTTAGTATAATATAAAAACATATATCACTTTAAAACAAATATTTAATAATATTCATAAAGTTTAAATATAAATATACATTTTTAGGAAATGCTGTTGCAGGATGCAGTACTAACGTACTTCCTGAAGTAGACCCTATGGAAGTTGATTTAGTGCCAGAAGTTAATAATGGGCCTGAAGATAAAGTAATTAATATACCCAATGAAATAAAATCATCTTCCAGTGTAGAAAAAAAACCTTTTGTGAGGTAAGGAATATGTACAATTGCTTAATAAGGCATTGTTCATTATAGAGATTAGATCGCAAGTTTAATTGGCTGTAATAAAAACTCTCCCTATAAGGCTCAAATTCACTTATTTATAACAGTATTAAGTTGTTGACAAAAATCTGTAGGTATTTTCTATTTTTAGAAATAGACGGGATCCAATAGTCTTTGGGGATTTCCAGGAAAGTGATTTAGAGTTTCAAGAAAAGAGGAAGAAATTTTGGAAAATTGCTAATCAAACTGTTTGTAGATATAAAAAAATGAATAAATATTACCAGAGTAAAATCAGTCGACTAAAACAAAAAATAAAGAATCTAAATGCACTATTGGATGAATTAACAAGAAGTAAAAAATTGTCATCAGACCAGTCATTTATATTAAAGGTTGATAATTAATTTTATAGTAGATATTGCATGATTTTTGTATGTTGTAGGTTGAACTTAACAGACTATTTTTTTTTGTGGAGGTATTTATAAATTTTCATAACTTTTTTCAAAATAACTAACTTTTTTAGGAAAGTATTCCAGGTACCATCAAGGAAATATTGTTTAGACAGTTAAAAAAAGGTGTATGTGCTAAATATACTCCAGAATTAAGGTCATTTGCTCTGACTCTGAATTTTTATTCGTCATCAGCATATGACTATGTACGTCGTATATTTGGTATTAAGTCTTTGCCACATCCTAGAACCCTGTCCAAATGGTATAGTAGTATTGACGGGTCACCAGGATATAGTTCTCAAGCACTAAATGCTATTAAAAATAAAGTTCGGCTAGAAGAACAAAAGGGCAAGAAATTGGTGGCTGGTTTAATGATTGATGAAATGTCCATTAGAGAGCATGTTCAGTGGACAGGAAGTAGACATGTTGGGTATATAAACTTTGGTACAGGTTTACAGGAAAGCGATATTTTACCAAGAGCTAAAAATGTACTGGTTTTTATGGTGGTTGGGTACAATTGCAGATGGAAAGTGCCAGTGGCTTATTTTTTAATAAATTCATTATCTGGTGATGAAAAGGCAAACTTGGTAATAGGTTGTCTTCAACAACTTGGAGACACTGGAATTTCCATCAAGAGTTTGACTTTTGATGGATGTGCTTCAAATATAGCTATGTCCCATATATTAGGGGCTAACTTGCACTTTCCGAACATAAAACCTTATTTTTTAAACCCTATCAATAAAGAAACAATATATATTATTCTTGATGCTTGCCATATGGTAAAGTTAATTCGTAATGCTTTGGGTGACTGGGGACAGCTACAGGATGGCGAGGGCAGAATAATTAAATGGGCACTGTTTGGTGAGTTAGTTAATTTACAGAATGAGTCTGGCCTTCACTGTGCCACAAGAATACGCTCTAGGCATATCCAGTATTCTAAAGAAAAAATGAAAGTAAAACTTGCTGTCCAAACATTTAGCTTAAGTGTGGCAGACGCGTTAGAGTACTGTGACAAGGATTTAAATATACAAGCATTTCAAGAAAGTGAAGGAACAGTCGAGTTTTGTAAAAATATTAACAACATTTTTGACTTGTTGAACACTCGAAATGCTTATAGTAAACTCTCATATAAAAGACCACTTTTTAAAGGAAGTGAAAACTTCTTAAAAAATTCTATTGATCATTTTGTGAACTATTTAAGCACTTTAAAAGGACCTACGGGAGAAAATATTTTAATTAGTAACAGGAAAACTGGTTTTCTTGGCTTAATTGTATGCTTATTAAGTCTACAAGGAATTTTTAATGACTTGGTAAAAACAGATATTTTACAGTTTCTTCTATCATACAAATTAAGCCAAGATCACTTGGAAATGTTTTTCTCTGCTGTACGACGAAGGGGTGGCTTTTCAAATAACCCAACGGCATGGTAGTTTGAAAATGCCTTTAAACGCCTATTAGTACATAGCGAAATAATTTCCCCAGACAGTGCCAATGGTTTATCCCAGGATAATACATCCATTTTAAATATTAGTGTAAATTATAAGAATAATACTTTAGATACTCTAGAAGAAAATTTTGAATTATCTGAAGAAATTAATAACAGTTTTATTTCTAATTTCAACAACATTACTAATTGTATATATTTAAATGATGTTACAGAATATATTGCAGGATTTGTATCTAGAAAACTTGTAAGAACTTTAAACTGTAATGTGTGTGCTTCTTCAGTAACGAATAATGTCTCATGGTCAATGTTACTTAATAAAAAAAACAGGGCGGGGCTTTGCAAGCCGTCTAAAGATGTTGTAAAGATTTGCCTTGTTGCTGAAAGTATAATAAGAACACAGCAAAATTTTACAACATCTAATTTAATTTTAAAATTAATCTGTTTGGCTTTAAGACAGCTAAATGTAACACAGTTATTTACATCTTTGTCAGAGCATTGCTTGGAGCAAGATCCTCTAGATGGGCATGTTTTACAGCTAATACGGCTAATATTAAAACACTACTTTACAATAAGAGTTCATCATATAAATTCAACAAACAATGAAATAAATAATAGGATAAGACACAAGCTAACAAAAACAATAATTTTTAGTCACCAATAGTTTATTTTTAAATTTTGTCTACAAATATACTTCATTTCTGTGTGTCCTCTCATTTCAAAGTAACAAGAAACACTCTTTAATTCAAATTCAAAAATAGTTTATTTGTCACATATCAACATGTATAGCATTTTACATAGTTTCCTAATACAAAACTTACATGACAAAAAGGGTCAGCCTCTCGATTATGAATAACCGTTAGCAATTACACCCAGCGGACTCAGTGCAGTTGTGAGGTGCCCTACATTGATCGATTTAATATTAAAATTACTAGATATATCAGTATTTCGAATATTTAAACTAAACATTTTCAACATCTTTAAATATGTTAAATGTTCTAGCCCATATAATCCTAAATTGAAATAAAAAATTACACCATAAGGTAAAACCGATGGTAAAGCAGCAGCTAACAGTTTAAATGTGCATAGGGTTACTTATAAGTAAGCCAATTAAAGACGGGGTCACAGGTAAAAAGTTTAGCTAGTAAAGATATCATGACTCGAAAAAAAAAACACTAGCTCTATGATGCCCATATACCTAAGTTATGTCCAGACATGTAAAAAATCTAAAGAAATCAAGTAATTATAACACCATGTTATCACACACTACAGTATGAAGTTTGGGACTGAGATTAGATATTTTGACCCCAGTAATTGTAAGGGTAATATTTTTCGACTTATAACCTTTCATTTATGTGTAATGTAATAAAAATTGATTTTTTTTTTAAATGGTTGTTTTTATTATCTTCATCCTTCCCTTTATTTCGCATATAATAAAACATAGGTACACTATCCACATCATTTTTTTATTTAGCAATGATTACAAACTTTAACAATATGTTTTCTAAAATCCTTTAAAGAGTGCTTTAAGTACTGGTAAGTACTCAGAATATTTTTAACTTAAGTGAGTGTTTATCTAAACTAATCTAATAGCCAAATTACTTTAATTTCACTAATTTAAGCAGTCAACAAATCTCATGACTCAAACTCTCAATAACGATATTTCATTCTTAATTATATGCAAATGCATCTTAACGCGTTTTATAAATGTATTGGTATTTTTTATATTCCTTAGATTATCAGGCAATTTATTAAATTCCACCGATGATTGCACTATTTAACAAAATATTGTTTAAAACACCCCGTCTTCTACTTCGTACGTATACTTTCTCCGTATTTTCTGCCACACCTATCTCCATCTCTCTCTCGGTTCTCTCTTTCTAGTCTCTTCCACATTTTAATACACGTCGTTTATTGCTAGCGGGCCAGTCCATCGTAGTATAATACGTCAATGCGTAGGTCAAACATTGTTTTCTTCTATTTAAGCCTGTGATAATTTAAAATCAAATTTCAAGTATTTGTATATATATTTAGTGCGTTTTTTCGTATAGGACCATTTTTTACAGTTGTGTGTTTGCTTTAAACTTAGTTATGAGAAGTGAATACTTTTTGGAGCTTCGAAATAAGAACGCCGAAGTCGCCGAGCGGTGGAAACAAAACATTTTTATAATTAAAAATTAGATCCTTTTGTAGTGTAGATCCAAAAGACTTTTCCCCAGTGACAAATATGGAGATTGTTAGTTACCTAGTTCTTCAATTTAAATCATGTATATTCACGTTCAACTTAGTTCAATCTGTGTGTTTAATATTCCGTACTGCACCAAGTACGTATATTTTTTTATAAATAAAACATATATATCAATAAAACAAACATGTTTTTATTTAAATAAATGGTCATGCATGTCAGAGTGAATTAATATATAACATTTTCAGAGTGAATTTAATAAGAATAAAAAGTTGGTTTTACAATAAACCTGATGATGAGTTTAAAGGAACTCAATTTTTTCAGCATAATAAAACCTTTATCCTTTACTAGACTTAAACTTACTTATGTCTAGAAAAAATTTAATTATATACTTCAACTCTAGGATGGGATTATACCATGGAGGCTCTAAAGAAAATTTTGTTCCTGTCTTATATTTTTGAGAAGTTATCGAAAAACTTAAAATTTTGATGAGTGTCCATGCCTTTATTCTATTTGTAATCCTGACTCTGGAATTTCCACTGTTTGTAATTTAAGAACTTCTGTCCTGAATGAATGATCTGTCTTTATTCGGTCATAGGTTGTGGAGAGCGAGACTTTTGGCAAATCTTAGTATTAAGTAAGTAATAACCCTGTATATAGTTATCGTAGCTTCATTATACATAAAAAAAATTGGAATAAAACAGCTCACACACTTGTGCTAAGATAATATAAAGATAAAAAGCATACAGTATTTAGTTCATAAAGTATGTAATAAACTTCCAGCTTCCACATACAATGAATTTATTAAATTTACGACAGAATGTAAAAAAATATTTAATACTCATATAAAGAATATAAGAACTATGAGTCTTTTAAGTAAGATTACCTTACTTTCCCAAACAAAAAAAAAAATTACACAGTTGTATAAAGGTTAAAAGTATTTTAAAAATCTCTTTTAAGATGGTACATACAAATACTGATAATTATTTAAGTCCCCTAAAACATAAAAAATAATACAGCATTCAAATATATAACTGTACAAAATGTAATACAACTTTTTCAAACAAAGATTAGATCAGTCTCGATTGACAATCATAATAATTGTTAACCAGCTGATTAATTTGTTTTTTAATAAATGATTAATATAAAATGTTTTGCACACACTTGGGCGTAATTTAATTTAATAGTACATAAATCCACACAGTAATCCACTTCAGCCACATCGACGAAAGTTCATTCAACCGTTTTCATATTTAAAATTAAAAATTTTTGAAACTTACAAATAAAAGTAACATTGTCTTTTATCCTTCTACATCCACATTTTACAATACAACAAAAAGAAGGCATTTTAAGGTAAAAAATAGAAATAAAAAACAAAACTCCCATATACTCCCATGTAAAAATTCGATTTGTTTGTCCTATGCCCGTCAAAAACAGCTGATTGGTGACGTTCAACTGACAGATTGTTGGAGTGCCCTATTTATTTTCTTTTGACTCAATTAGGTAAATATGAGGAATATAGAAATTAAAGCAAAAGTTAGTGATATAAAACAACTGTTAGAAATAGTCACGAGATTAGCTGGTACTGATGCAACCGTTATCCGACAACATGATACTTTTTATAATGCCCCAAATGGTCGTCTAAAATTGAGACGGTTTTTAAATGTAGGTTAAACTCTTTTCCGGTGTTAAAATACTTTTATTTTTATTGTTTACATTTTAATAATTTTAGACTGGTGATGGTGAGTTGATCTTTTATGATCGTATGGATACAGAAGGACCAAAGCTAAGCTCATTTGAGAAGGTTTCCATAGATTCTCAGAGTATAAATGGTTTAAATAAAGTCCTTATTAAAGCATTAGGTGCTCGAAATGATGTAAAGAAAACACGCCACTTGTTTTTAGTTGGCCAAACTAGGGTTCACATAGATGAGGTAGAGAAACTTGGAAATTTTATGGAATTGGAGGTAAGTAAAGCAATAACATAAATTCATTTCTATTGGTATTTTAATGCTACCCAGCATATATATCCTTAATTGTCTAATGCACATAAAAAGGAATACCACAGACTACACACAACATTCTGACTATTATGATTATGACACTTGAGTTAGGAATGTTTTTCCATTGCAATATAATAGAACCACTAGGCCAGAGATGAAACCATCACGTCTAAAACATTTTAATATTTTACCTAATAAGGTGAAGGACATCAGTTTTAGATTAATTTGTGTAAGATTAAGACTTTTTAAAGGAAAGGGCTTTTTACAGCATTGAAGTAGTATCTTACTATAGAGTTTTCAGAACATTGCTTCGGTTTTGTGTTTTTCTTTATTCTCTGATATTTTGCCAATAAATCAAATCAATCCTGACCATAGGACACGAGGGGTGTTTCACGCTAGGCAGTAGTGTACATTTTGTGAGAAGTGGAACCGCAGTGGCGGCAATATCGGCAATATTTTCAGAATTGAGCATTAATAGGCAGTTTTTTATAATTGGGCAGTGCATGGCAATGTTAGGTAAAACTTGGGCAGTAACAGCAATTTTGGCAGTATTTAGGTAGTAATTGAGCAGTGGTCAGTGAAGGCAGTGTCACTCCCACCACGCCCCATAACAATGACAGTCTTGTGCCCAATCAGAAAGCTCAATTATTAGCCTTGCGATGATGCTCCTGCCGAATTGTGTGTCGGGTCGGGTGGCTGCGCGATTCAGAAGATGTTACATGACATCATAAAAAATAACCTATATATAAAGTAGACACAAAATTCACAATTCTAGACAATTCATAAGCAATGATTTTTTAGATTATGTTTATTATTTTCCTCTGTATCGAAAGCTAAAAGAAACACCTCGAAATATACAGTAGGATCCAAAATTAATGGCTATAAAGAAAATTTTAAATGTTAGCACTAATTTTTATGTGACAATATAAACTCAAGGAAATAGTTACGGGATATTGATATTTTATGTCTGTATTTAAACTTGCATGACAAAGAACGAGTTATCCGATCTTTAAAAACTTTCATATTCCAAGTATGTGTATGCTTCTACTTTTATTTTTTGTAAATTATTCGCAAAATTGTCGTGAGCACTATACAGGATAAATTCAAATTTGAAGATTTTTCTTGTTTTTTTTTTTCAAAGTTGCCGTGGTCTACACAAAAAGCTTTTTAGCTAACCTTTACCTTTGCATGAATAAAGCAATGTATCATTAATATTTAGTTTTTTATTTTGGTTTTTATTGCTTCCCATGAGAGAGATACATAGAATTTTTTAATTGCACCCTTTTATTTTTTTTTACATTAAGGTTTAGGTTAAGGTTACTTTAGCTATACTTTATGTAAAGTTTCCATTTAAAAATAAAGTGGGTTTTTTCACCTAGATATTAATATATAGGGTTGCATAATTACAGGGTGCTCTTAACTGTCGAGTAAATATTAAGGGAGGTGATCATTTGGACCAAAAAAAAAGTTTATATAAATATATCTCCTCAAATACTTTATTTTCGAGATTAGGGTGTTAAACCTTTTTTTTAGTAATTCCGTAAGAGTAAGAGCTATTAGATTAAGATCTGGCACAACCTCATAGGTATTTAAAGGCTACATTTTAATAGTATCATCAGTTTTTATGTCAACGAAGGGCGTATGTATGGGTACCCATCCCTGTCTTTCTTAATAAAACTGTGATACGCCACTGATTTTTTAAAATTTCATCAACTTAGTATTTTGTGATAATTTGGAGTTGGAATTACTCATAAGTCTACAATATCTACTACATACCTCTACTATTTCCTGGATCGTTTTAAGAAAAAACGTTTTTTATAAATATTTGTTCGTAACCAAAGATAGTAAGCTGTGCCAAAGGCGTGCACCAAAATATAATTTGTTTTTAAACCACTTGTATCATAAAACACTGCAAGGCTTTTTATGTGTATTTTTAATTGCTCTAAACGATAAAGCTGATAATTTTTGTAAAAATCAGTGGCTACCAACTTTTTATAAAGGAAGTCACAGATCGTTACCATACCTACGGTTATGTTTGAAAAAACTATTTGATGCTGTCAAAAAATAGATTTTTAATACCTATGAGGTTGTGCCAAATCTTAATCAAACAGCTCTTACTGTTATGGAATTACTAAAAAAAAAGATAATTTTTTTTAAAAATGTTAGCACCCTGTATCTCGAAAATAGGGCATGTCTAGAACTGAAAAATGAATGAATGAATGATGAAAATCTAAATGGCTTGTTGCAATATGACGAAATAGATGTACGTAACTACCATTCATCCTTAAGTAGAGTATAAGATCATAACTAAATATTCAACTAAAAAATGGCACTTCAAAACTAGTTAGATATTTAACACTGTGCTGCTTATTTTTTGATAACAAAGGTCATCTTTCCACAGACAGCCTTATAAGGGTTTGTGGAATGAAGCATGAGCAAACACCTGATAAGCAAAATAAGGTGATAGAAATAGAGTTAAGACAACAACCTACAATACAAGGAATATTGTAAACAGCGTCATTTTAATTGAAGAAGAATATTCTATATTCTATTACTTGACATGAAACATAATACTGCAAAATACAATTTTTGTGAAAGACTGAGTTTCCAGTAATCCCAAATTGCATAAGAATATTAAACTTTCTTGGTTTACTTTTTAACATTTTAGTATTTTAAATTAAAATAAGATGTTTTAACAGTTAACTCCTTTTTTTTAATGATAAGCCCCTATTAACTACCTTGTATGAGGAATTTCCAGAATTAAACATAAAAAATATCATATATCATCAAATATTAAAAGTCAGTTAAATTCTTTATTAAATAAAAATATATGATCCTCATTCATTAGTGCTTATCTATTTGGTATTGAAAAACTTTAGATATTTTATGTACTTACTGTGACATTTATAAAAAAAATAAATTTTATGCTTTATAGTTAGCTATTCTTGTACGTAAATTCCTATCTGCTCGAAGTTTGCTTGTTAATTTATTTATTTATTTATTCAGAATACACTACAGAAAGGTGAAAAAAACTAAAGTATACTAGATTAAACTATGAGAATACTAAAACTAAACTAAATAAGAAAACAAAAACAAAAGAGTAGAACCTTTTTTCAGTTGACACTCTTATGGTGAACTACTGCAACAACTATTTTAATAACATTGGCATAGAGATGGAAAAGAAAATACCCAGCCAGCAAAATCCTTTTATGTTAAAAGATCAAAAGCAAACTTCATTGTTTCTAAGGCCAGTCGATGAGAATGAAGTTATAAGGCAAATATCATCTTTGAAAAATGACGCAGCAGGAAAAGATTGCATTTCAATAACAATTATAAAACATGTTCACCTAGAAATAGTTAAACCACTTACGCAAATCATAAACATCATTTTTAAATCCAACAAAATTCCAAAACTTTTTAAGGAATCAGCGATAATACCAATCTATAAAAGCGGGGAAAAAAACAAAATTTCAAATTATCGTCCCATTAGTCTGATCAACAATTTCGCCAAGATACTCGAAAAGTGCATGAAACACAGGTTAACTGAATATTTCAAAATTAACAAAATTTTATCGAGTAGCCAGTATGGATTCACAGAAAAATTAAGTACGGAAGATGCAATGTATTCTCTTATATTAACAATAATAACAAATCTTAATGAAAATAATAAAACAATAGCAGTTTTTTTAGACTTATCAAAGGCCTTTGATACTGTCCCTCATCAGAGACTCCTTGATACATTATCAAATTATGGAATACGAGGTACGGTTTTAAAACTCTTTAAAAATTATCTAACTGATAGGGACCAGTATCTAAAAATTAACAACTCTATTAGCCAACCATTAAAAATTAAAATAGGGGTACCTCAAGGTACTATTCTTGGACCTATACTTTTTATAACCTACATAAATTCACTTCTTAAACTTGATATAAATGGAAAAATAATCTCTTACGCAGATGATACGGTCTTGGTATTTAATGGGAAATCATGGCAGGAAACTAGAGACAGGGTGGTAGATGGAATTAATAAAACACTCGTAATGCAAACTTTCTTTAAATACATCCAAAACCAACTACGTAGCCTTCTCTCTGACAATTGCAAACAGACCCAATTTTAACGAAATAGAAATTAATAATGAGGATAAAATATCAGGTGTCCTAAAAACTAAATACTTAGGAATTTTTATTGATCAACATCTAAAATTGACAAAACATATTTCATACCTTACAAAAAAAATTCGATGCCTAATTCATAAATTTTACCTACTAAGAGAGTTTCTTTGTGGCAGATTGCTTAGTTTGGTTTATAAAGCTCTTGTTGAATCGTTGATCAGATATGGGTTAATTGTTTGGGGAGGATCATATAAAAGCAAATTAAAACCTTTGCAAGTCATTCAAAACTACATACTCTGCGTAATATTTAAAAGAAATAGACTTTATTCAACCAAACTTTTATATGATACCAACATATGTGATATAGGTTGTTTGTATATATTATCTGTGTGTACATATACTCATAAAAATGTAACAATACAAAAATTAGTAAAGCATCGATATGAAACTAGATCCAATATAAATAAACAATTGGCTGTACCTAATAGCAACACAACTAATCACTTAAGATATATTACTTACCTGGCGCCAAAGTTTTTTAATTTATTGCCAAATAATATAAAATGTATAAATAGAAATAAGATCTTTAATAAGCAGGCCAAAAATTATATTGTAAAAAACTATGTAAACTTTGCAATATTTATACAGTAAGTAAATAATACAAATTTCTAAAACAGAAAATATATAATTTAAATATAATTAGTACTTATATTAATTAGGATTAAGTTAGTTTTAGTATATTAAGTTTTTGAAAGAGCATAGTTTCTCCTTTTTTTAACAATTTAAATTTTATGTACCATAAAACTTATTCTAATTAGAAATCGGCACATGCAGGTGTTTTTAGACATCTAGGTGCCTTACACATTATGTTAATTACATTTATAAGAAACTTATAGAATTTAGATAAAACAACGTGTAAATGTAATACTAATTCTTATAATAAATTGAAAAATTGAAATAAATTGAAAAATTGAAAAGAACCTAGGGTAAACATAAGGTTAAAGGTAGGACTGGACTACTGAGGTACAACGAAGGCTTAAAAATAACTAATGTACAATTCATTTATGGTGAGACCATAGGGAATGCAAAATGCAAATTAGTGAAATAATATAAAATGAATAAAATGGGTGAATTAAAATAGAACGAATAAAACGATCAAGTTGCGCGGAATTTCAGGATTTTTTTGAGGGCAGGAGGACTAATGTTGAAGATGTCGCAGTCATTATAGAGCTTATTATGGTCATGACATAGGCGGTCAATAAAGAAGTTTTGGCCATAATTGGTGAGGTGTCTTCTAACAAAGAAGAGGAAGGTATGTCGCGTATCCCGAGCTGGGACTAGAAAGCTCACCTGACCCAGGTCACTCCAAAGTAACTCCTAAAAAAGCAGTTATAAAGTGATATGATTGTTCTGGTGTCGTTAAAATGTTGAGATATTTCTTGATAAATCCTAGCATTCGAAAGGCCTTGCATACATTGGAATCAATGTGCTCTTTGAAGGGTAATATGCCGTCGAATACTACATCTCACCTGTACGTATTTCGTGTAGGGTTCGTGGATCGTGAGAAGTGAATATAAAAACACTTTGCTATGTTGACAGGTTTGTCTTGTACTAAAAGACAAAACGATCCAAGTCATAAAGAATTTGAAGTCGTCAGCGAATAGAACACAGTTGTTGTTAATAAAGCAAGATGTGACTATGGTGATGAATAGGAGAAATAATATTGGTTCAATATGGGTGATTCTTAACTGTGTCATAGTCCTCGATCTCGTCTAATTTTACATTTTAATTATTATCCATCTGCATTTTCGGAATTAATTTTTTTAGACAGAACAACTGTACATGGTATCCCATTTTCGACACTTGCTGTATATCTCAACTGTTAGTAAGATAGAGAGGGGAAACGGCCTTCATAATACACTGTCATTTTTTTTATGAAATTTAAGATGCCAGAAACAATTTTCATAGCCCCCTAAGTTTTTGAAGTATAGGGTGGAATTCAAAAAATGTTTTTAACAATACCGTGTAACGTGTTTCAAGGGATATATGAAAAAATGTATTAATAATTTTTGCTTAATTTTCTGTTTTTTATATGGTTCGTGAACTAATACGTTCAACCCGACGTTTCGTATTATAGGTTAGTTTAGGATAGTTAATTAGGTTAGTTTTAACATTTTTAATAACGGACCTGGATTTTTTATTTAATTTTTTGTATATCAGACTGCAAATCTAGGATTTTCCCATAATAGAGAATGTGTTACAGAGAAAGGAAAAACCATAACTTCATAGAATTAATCATAGAACAACCAATTGTTTGAAATCCACGCATGTGATACATCATTGGTTTGAGCGAGTTAGAGAAGTTAAAGAGAAATAAAACATCCAGATCTGTATTAAAAAAAAAAGTTGATAATGGGCTGGACAATATGAAACGTCGGATTGAAAGTTTTAATGCACCATCACATAGACTACAGAGAATAAAAAAAGCCAAAAATTACTGATAAAACTTTTGAAATACGAAAGTTAAGAGGTATATTCAAAATCGACGTTTTTCGAAAATAACGAATATCAAATTAGTTTTGCTCTAAGTTAAATTGTTTAAATTATACGTAGATTATACAGGGTGTCAAAATAGCACAACTGCCACTTTTCAAGGGCCATTAACTCGAGAACAAATCAATTTTAACAAAACATGCTTAACATTTTCATTAGCTTCGAAATATCGAATAAAACACGGAGTAAGGTTAGTCTACAATGTTAAGTAAGGATATTAAAAACAGTCTTTGGTGTCTAAAAGTGGTTTACGATTTTAGAAACTTTGAGTTTTGATTAAATTGTCAGGCACTGTAATCGGCAGTAACGAGGCAGTGACCGTAGAAACGGTAATTTTTTCAGTAAACCGGAAATAACGGCAGTAAAGCGGCAGTGTAGGCAGTAAGCTGAAAATATAGGAAATATACAGCATTTTTCAGTGAATACTGCTGAAATCGGCAGTGGTGTACATATTTTTAGGTCGTGAAACACCCTTCGATAGGACATCTAAAAGTACTGTTTGAGTTGTATTTTATTTTCTCTTTTTATATAATATTTAAATTTTTTAATATATTTTATTTGTATTAGATATTTTTTTTAAATCTATAACTTGTTCTGTATGTTCTTGACTTGTGAAAATATCTTAACTGTGTACATCAGCAATAACTATATTTACTTATGCATTTTATTATTATAATAAGTACTTGAAGTTAAAAAAAATACACAAATATAATTATTGACATCTAGCTAAATTTGATGGTTAAAACAACCTTAAAAATACAGACCATACGTACCTAGTAGTGATTTATTGAGGCAAAATACAAATTACAACTTATTTACATACTTCACAAAAGGTCACACTATAAAAATGGTATAAAAATAGTGAAAAAGACATTAACTAACTTTACAAAGACTTAAACTTAAAATATTTAAAATTTAAAGTTTAAAAATAGTTCAAAGGAATAAAAACATTTACTGGCAAGTAGGCCCTTGATCTAATTGTGAGTTTTATATCTGCTGGAAGGGCATTAAACAATTTAATCACCAGGGCTATCATGGCATCTTCTGAGGCACCAATAGAGGGCTTCTAGAATGGATTTACTTCTGGTGTTATGTTGATGCATGTCAGCATGAGTAAGATGGTCATTTCCTCTCTTGCTAAAAGGTTTTCAAATATATATAGTGATGATAATGTAAGAATACCAAGTGTAGAAAAAGCCTCCCTTCATGTGTCCCTATAGCCAAATTGAGCTATCACCCTTACAGCTCTTCTCTGCAGAGCAAACAATCTATGCACTCCTGATGAGTGACCCCAGACCAAGACTCCATAGGTTATGTGCAAATGAACCGGGGGAAAATAAGCTGTTCTCAATACAGGAGGAGAAACACACCCTACAAGGTTCCTCAGTACATATATACCTCAGGTTAATCCTCCAGCAACCCTATCAATCCCCACTGTAGTCCCAAGTCAAAAGTTACACCCAAAAACTTGGCCTCCAATACACATTTATCTCTTGCATCTTAAACATCATCCTTTGGGTTTGCACCTGCACAATCATGAATCCTGTTTGAGAGGGTTCTTGGGTGTTGTCTGAGACGGAGATACTTGTGTCATCAGCAAAAAGAATATAATGTATATTGGTGTTGCAAGTCGGTAAGACATTAATATAAATTAAAAATAAAATTGGTCCCAAAATTGAACCTTGCAGGAACCTATACTGACACTACTCTCTGCTGATGTCAGTCTAAGGCCTTGCTAAAGTCACAAAACAGAGTTGTCATTTACTGTTTTTTATGAAAAGCCTGTAGAATTTATTTTTTATGCTTTTATTTTGTCGGAATCCAAATTCTTATTGTGAAAGTCAGTTTGATTCAGAAAAAGCTACCATTCTCAACTCTATACAACTTTGTAATATTTTAGAATTAATTAGAAGAAGAGATATAGGTATGTAATTTTCAAAAATTCGTGATCACCTTTTTTGTGAATTGGTAACACTATGCCTTTTTTTGAATATATCAGGGAATATGTTATTTCTGAGACACATATTTATTAGTTTTGTTAAGGGTAGACGTACTATATTTTTAATGTTTTTTATTAATTTAACATTTGGACCAAATACGTCTTTACTATTCTTCTTTTTTAAACATCTCAAACTTCATTATAGGTGGTTTCAGCAAAAGAAAAAACATCTAATGATGTCAGAATTAAATCAAGGTACGTATTAGGGCTAACACCTGCGCTTGACAGATATTTTACAATTTTATCTGTTATGGATAAAAAGAAATTATTAAAATCATCAGGAGACAGACTGATGTTCTTTACTAAGTCCCTCCTTTTCCCTCTATGTTTACTTAAGATGTTCCAGATATTTCTCATTGGATTTGAGTTTTTTAATTATTATTTTTATAATTTATTCATGCTAAGTACATAACATAATGTTAACACACATCAAAAAAGAGAATAAAATTAATACTTAAAATTTACGTCGTATAAAAGTAAATAGACATGAAGACCCTAACAAGAATAGGTATTAACAATAAAATGAGATGTTTCACATACATTTAACACTTTTACAACAGATAAAATTATGATATTCTTTAAAAGAATAAAAAGCATTCCTTGTTAGAATCTCCTTTACTGTCTTTTTAAACTTAAACCTACTACAACCTTAACATCTACCAGTAAAACTTTATAGGATTTAATAGCCCAATACCCTGGCCCATCCTGACACCTTTTTAGTCACCAGTATCCATCATGTCATGAATATCCTCTTGTACCTTAAACAGATCTCCATTCTGCTTAACATATAAGACACATTCTATATAAACATACATGGCACAGTCAATAATCCCAGCTCTGAAAACATTTGTTTGCAGTCATCTCTATAAGAGAGGCCAGACATAAGACAAACAGCCTTATGTTGTAGGCGAAAGACTCGATGTACCTCAGCAGAGTGTCCCCAAGCAAGGATTGCATATGCCAGATTTTTTTTTTTTTATTCTTGTAAGGACGTAGCCGATGCACGCATCGGACAAGTGGCCCTTCTGAAACGTACACTACAGAATGCTAAACATTCCAAATGGTACGAATTCGCATGCAAGGTCAAATATATAAAGTAAAAAGTAAAATAGTAAAATAGCCCCAAGAGGCATGTCGAATAGAAATAAAGAAAAAAAAAGAACACACAATAGTTCGTCAAAAAAGCAACACAATACATAAATAATTAAAATACAAGTGAATAAAAATAGATACAAAGTGTATATAGATATAAAACAATCATAAAAGCAATTCGTTTAACCGCCTTTTAAGCTGTAAAGTGCTTAAACTGAAAATGTCATAATCAGGGAAGTGACGATTGTAATTGCGTACCAGTCGATCGACAAATGCGCTAAGCCCATAATTTGTACGATGGTATCCTTTAAAAAAGAGTTGAGATTGCCTTGTTCTCCTAATAGGAAACAGAAATGCGACCGACTCAAGCAACATCGAACAGTCAATATCTCCACTGAGCAGTTTGTGAAGAAAAACTAGAAGTGCCTTCTTTCTTCGAAACTCAAGTGTTTGAAGGCCACACAGAAGAGCTCTGGTATTATATGATAAACCCTGGTACGGAAAATTAAACTTATACAGAAGGTATTTGGCAAATCTAATTTGGACTTTTTCGATTTTATCGATGTGGCACTGATATGATGGACTCCAAACTGTAAAACAATACTCCAGAACGCTGCGAACAAGTGAGTTATAAACACATCCAATTAGTATTTGTGACATGTTTGTTTACCGCTTTATAAAGCCCAACAGCCTGAAACCCTTCAGTACAATACTATTAATGTGCAGTCCAAAAGTTAAATTCTGATCAAAAATAACGCCCAGGTCTGTAAAGGAACTAACAACTTCAAGACTCACGTTATCTATGAAGTAGGAGGAGAGTATGGGTTTAATGAAGAAGATGGTTAATGTTGCACCATTTGATAAGCTTTTCCAAGTCCAATTGCAGTGGATTTGATTCAGAGGAAACTGGTGAAAAGAATTTTAAATCGTCTGCGTTTAAGAGACACTTAGACACTTTAAAGCATGATACTATATCATTTATAAATAGTAGAAAGAGAACTGGACCAATATGAGAGCCCTGTGGGACACCAGATGTCACAACAACCTCTCTAGAAATTGAACCACATACGCTAACTCGCTGACGACGATTGAATAAGTACGATTTTATCCATTGCAGATAGGTTCCAGAAAAACCAATTCGCTGCAATTTGAATAACAGAAGTTGATGGCAAACCCTTTCAAAAGCCTTCGATATGTCAGTATATGTAACATCGATCTGTTGACCAGCCTCAACCGATGTTGTTAAGTAATTCTGGAAAATTGCAAGATTTGTAGTTGTTGAGCGACCACTATAAAAGCCGTGTTGCATACTACTGATGTAGTGCTTCAGAGACTCAAAGATATGATCCGTGATAATTGCCTCAAACAGCTTTGGTATATGCGAAAGCAAGGAAATACCTCTGTAGTTTTTAATATCGCTCTTATCCCCAGATTTAAAGATCGGCATGAGAGTGGAAAACTTCCAAATTTCGGGAAAGGAACCCAGATTAAAAGATTTCTGAAAAATTTTATAAATAAAATAATTTGACTGGAATATAGCAAAATATGCCGTTCTCAATACGCGCGTAGACACAGTTTAATACCAGCCAAAACCAATTTTTAGTCCTTTCTTGGGCCGAGATCAACCCCTCCAGCAAACCCTCAAGTGTGTCAGCAGCGAAGGAGACTGTTGTGTTATCAGCGAAAAGCGTATACTATGCCATTGGTTTTCACGTAGGAAGGTCATTTACATAAATTAGAAATAAAATTGGGCCCCACACTGATCCTTGCGGCACACCCAGATTGATTTTGCTCTGCGCTGACAACACTCTACCAAACCTCACTACCTGGCATCTATCTTCGAGGTACGACTTAAAGACAAAGATAAAAATAATTTATTCATGTCATCATACAGTAATGTATTTAAATATGTGATGAACCAAAAAATTTATAATTATTATTACATTAAAATACTAACACATGAAATTACACTCAAAAACACTTTAAAATATATATATATATATAAGAGAATATAACCGTTATCCAGCAACAAACCTCCAACGTAATCATTTACAATCATAATTACATTCAAGACAGTTAAAATTTAACATATTTTTTATTGATACTTTGGGAATTATAAGGGACTTATATATTCCCAAGGGAATATCATAACTATAATTTTAATCAGTTGTAAAAGTCTTAAATGTATGTGTAACTTTTCATTTTAACTTTAATAACTATTCTTGTTAGGGTCTTCATGTCTATTGTACTTTTATACAAAGTAAATTTCAAGTATTAATTTTATTCTCTTTTTTTATAAGTGTAAACAATATGTTAGGTACTTAGCATGAATAAATTATTGAGTATTTAAAAAAAAAATAAGAAATTCCAAAATAGAGGCAAATGATAATTAAAAAACTCAAATCCAACGAGAAGTATCTGGAACATCATAAATAAACGTAGTGGAAAAAGGAAGGACACATACAAGAAACACGTTTTTGTCTGTTTTATTGTGTTTATTTGATTCTACTTTAACTTTAGATTTACATTTTGACTTATGAAAATCCTATTGTATGTATCAATAATAAAATTGATTAATTGATCGAAATGTGGCATAATGTTGAAGTTGGCATATGTTGTCGATTGAAGACATATTCCTTATATTTCTCCAGTCTTCTTTTATTGATGAGTTGTATCATCAGGCTTATAATTGCTTCTTTGTAGTTCTCTCCCAACAGGGTTTCCTCAGTTGGATTAAATAATATACTACCAGTTTATAAAGTTAAAAACACTGTGTTGTATCAAAATGTGTAAATATGCCAAGGCTTGAGTTTTAAAATTGTACTAGTAATTTTCTCATTATATTTCATAATCTCCTCCTCAAGATTACATAACACCTGTAGTTTTCATAGCTCTGCGTTTTTCGACCACACAAGTTTAAAGTAAACAATTTTTTATCCCGGGCCGATCCACTCGGGCATCGAGAGAGGCGATATCAGTTCATTTCTTTGTGTGTTTCGATTCACAAGTTGCGATAGTTTCGACACAGCCTAGACTTTGGTTTCGAATAATAATTTGTGTATGGCAAAATGCCTCAAGTTAAAAGATCCAAAAGGGAGTTGTTCCGGAAGTTGAAGAAATTAAAGCGGGATATTAGTAACTGCTTATGATCATCGTCTGAATCACCAAGTAAGAAGAAGTTGATTGTTTATAATAATGCTCCTGATAACGCTCTAAAATACTGAGTCTAAATTAAATTTAATATACACTTTATACATATAAGCATATGTATGTATATGTATGTATATATATATATATATATATATATATATATATATATATATATATATATATATATATATATATATATATATATATATATATATATATATATATATATATATATATATATATATATATATATATATATATATATATATATATATATATATATATATATATATATATATATATATATATATATATATATATATATATATATATATATATATATATATATATATATATATATATATATATATGTATATATATATATATATATATATATATATATATATATATATATATACATATATATAAAGGCTAATATTTTCATTTCTCGCTTTTATGCAGTCATATGACTATGCAGATCGCTTTATATATAAATATGCATTTATATTTAGCGGTTTATTGATACAAATGTATCTAATAACGTCTCCCTTTTGCGGGATCTATGATAACATTAACATAGTATATGAAAACAAAATCATGCCTATAAATCGGATGGTTTTTTTATATAAATGTGTCAAATAACACTCTTTGTGAGAATACGTACACATGTACATAGATACCTTAAATTACTATTGCTTATGTCTTAAAATATGAATCTAAGGGTTTTCTGCTTCCCCAAATTAACAATTTTAAAAGATGGGTTAGATAAGGAGAAAAGGAAATCAATTATCGAGAAATACCCTACGGGAAAAAACTTACAACTGCCTAAAGCTCCGAAATTGAATGAGGAAATCTTGTCAAACCTGCCTGATCTAGCAATCAAACAGGATAACTTTTTATGTCAAGTACAGAGTCATATTTCTGCAATAAAGTAATTAGTACCCCAATTAATATCCTCATTACGCAAGATGCTTCACCAGGGCATGACAGTACAACCTTAAAAAACTTATTGATGCTGGATGCTTACTTACGGACCTTCATCATTCTATGTCCAAGCACAGAAAATATTTGATAGGCCCTCTTCTAAATTCCAATATGAAAAAAGTTATTGAAGAATCTCCTATCACAGCATCTTTATTTGGAGATAATCTATGCGACAGGATCAAGTTAGATCAAGCTATAAAAAAGGTGGGTGGTGAACTCATGAAACAGAAGAACAAGATGGTTACTTCCACGTTTCAAAACAATTTAAACTCCAAGCGAGGGCAAAAGAAAACCATACCAGTCGACGTCCAAGTACACGAGGACCGAGAGGACAGATCGACAAAGGCGATAAAGGTAAATAAAACGATAATTGCGGGGAGACTGAAATATTTTTTAAATGAATGGAAAACTGTAACCAAACAAAAAAAATCCTACATTGGATTACAGGTTATAGAATCCCATTTATTGCAAACCCCTTCCAGAAAAACACAACCAGTAAACATTTTTTTAAACTGAAAAATTAAAGTTATTAAAAGCTATCAAAAAATTGTTAGAGATAGGTGTGTTTTCAAAAGGGAAAAGGTTAAAGTATGATTTCTACTCAGGGTATTTTTTAACAACCAGAAAAGATGGTACATTTAGATTTATATTAAATTTAACGTATTTAAATTTCCTTTTAAGACCGGCACACTTTAAGATGGAGGATTATAGAACTCTTTAAAATAATTTACAAAGATTGTTTTTTTTTTACAACTATCGACTTAAAAGACGCGTACTATTTAATACCGATTAGGGACAATGATAAGAAATTTCTAAAATTTAAATTTAATGGTGAATTTTATCATTTTAATTCATTACCTTTTGACCTCTCAGCTTCCTGAGTATTTACAAAGCTGTTAAAGCCAGTTTTCAGTTATTCAGGGAGAAAGGCATTACACTGTTAGCATATTTAGATGATTTCGCAATTATCGGGAAATCGTTTGAAGAATGCCAGTCTTTTAGTAAGATAGTAATCTCAAAATTAAAGAAATTAGGCTTTCTCATAAACTACAAGAAAAGCTCTCTAATACCATGTAAATCATGCGAATACTTAGGGTTTGGGTATAATCTAGAAGATCTGACACTATCTTTACCAGCAAAAAAGAAAACTTCTATAGTTAAAGACTTGGTTTTATTATCAAAATTAAAAACTTGTAAAATTAGAAAATTTGCCAAGATATTGGGTAAGTTGATAGCTGCCTGTCCAGCCATAAAATATGGCTGGCTGTATACCAAAAGCTTTGAAATGATTAAAACTTTTGAACTAAGCCGTAATAAGGGAAGGTTTGATGCGACAATGAATATTCCCAAATTTTTACTAAAAGATATTAACTGGTGGTTAAATAACATCTCTACAGCTAACACACCCATCGTTAATGATTGCACTTATCGAAAAGAAATTTTTTCCGATGCTTCTTTATCGGGTTGGGGTGCAGAGGAGAAAAAATTCACGGGTTTTGGAGTCCCCTGCAAAGGAACAAAAATATTCATTACTTAGAATTACTTGCTGCCTTCAATAACCTAAAATCATTTTGCCAAACGGATAATAATTGCCTAATTTTACTAAGACTGGACAACACGACTTCAATTTCCTATATAAATAAAATGGGTGGAACAAAACATAAAGCCCTTAACAGTTTAACAAAACAAATATATGAATGGTGACAAGAAAGACAAATATCTTTATTTGCATCTTACATAAACACAAAACGCAAGATATAATGAGTAAGCGGATAGTGAATCAAGGTCCTTAGCAATAGAAACGAAGTATGAATTATCAAATGACTACTTTATTGAAATATGTTCAAAATTAGGACAACCCACTATTGATCTATTTGCTACGAAATCAAACGCAAAATGCCCTAGATATATTTCATGGCATAGGGACCCTGATTCACTATATGTAGATGCCTTCACGAGGAACTGGCAAGGTGAATTCATATACGCGTTTCCCCCATTTCCCGTAATAATGAAAGTAATTTCCAAAATAATTCACGATAAAGCAGAAGGCATTCTTGTTGTTCCTTTGTGGAGGACTCAGCCATGGTTTATATCTCTCCTTAAAATACTTAATAAACCTCTCATCATCTTACACCCTTCTAAAATTTTGATTTGTTCTCCATTTAGGGACCCTCACCCTCTTTGGGAGAGCCTTTTCCTGGCGATCGGGAGTGTATCCGGAGGGCCTTTCTTTTCAAGGGCTTTCCAGAGGAAGGAATAGAAGCAATTCTAACCTCCATAGCCCCTAGTACATTTAAACAGTATTCTTGTTCTCTAAAAGATTGGTGGAATTACTGTCTTAAAAATAAAGTATTGATTGATTCGAGTTTAACGTCTATAGTTCTAGATGTTTAAAATGGGTTATTCTTACTCTTCAATTAATACCTGCAAAAGTGCCTTAAGCCTAATACTATCTGTAAAGGACGAGGAGCAGAAATATTTAAAAAGATATTTAAAAGGCCTTTATAACCAACTACCCAGTGCTCCCAGATATGAAACCACTTGTTTTACATTTTTGGTTATTCAGTACCTAGAGACATTATTTTCCCTAGAATCCCTAAGTTTGTATAAACTATCTATAAAACTGATAGCGTTATTAGCATTAACAACTGGCCACCAGATCCAAACATTCTCCAAAAAGTCTATAAATGAAATTGACTTATCTCCTGCTGATCTAAAAATAAGAATATCTGAAAGAATAAAAACGTCCAAGCTAAATGATCCTCAACCTGTGCTGATATTTCCCTTTTTTAAAGAAAAACCGCAATTATGTGTCTCGTGTACCATCATCTTTTACATTGATAAAACAAAAAATTTGAGACCTAAAAACGAAAATAAATTACTTTTGACAGCCAAAAAACCATACAGGCCCGCAACTACTCAAACTTTGAGCCGTTGAGCCTCCCCTCCCTCTTCTCATTTCCCAATTTCAGCAACTATTTAGGGTTCGAAATGAAATGATATCGCCTCTCGCGATGCCCGAGTGGATCGGTCCGGGATAAAAAATTGTTTACTTTAAACTTGTGTGGTCGAAAAACGCAGAGCTATGAAAACTACAGGTGTTATGTAATCTTTTCGGAGGAGATTGGTCATATAATTTAAATTAATCTTCAGGTAAGTCGATTAATTTTTCAATTAAATTCCATTTGTCACTTTTTAACAACCAAGTACTAAAACTATGATAAAAATACGGATATAATTTGTTTTGTAGCTCTTTTCCATAAAAAAATCGTCCCTGGTGTGTTGCATATAATTTGTATTAAGAGAGATATTTTTTTTAGGTTTGTTTAAAACCAGATCAATCACCAGAAGAAGGACAGGAAATAGCAAATGACCTGAGGGCAAAATTAGGAATACAAGATAAGGATTTGATAAGTGGAGCATATGTAGACTTGCTTCCATAATTTCAAATTTGTTGAAAAGTTGGTTTAAATTTTAAAAACATATATGTTACCATGTCAAGGCTATGACAGATTAAGTCAATTGATTTAAATCTTTATTAACATCGCAATTTAATTCAATTAATTTTTTAAAATTAAATCATGATTTAAACCAGATTAAAATTTAATATTGAATTTCCATTTTAAAAAGCCTTTAATAAAGAGAACAGGGAGTCAGTATGGCTTGTAGGTAAAGGCTACTTTTTTTTGTATTTGCAAACAATTATTCAGTTTGATATACGTTGTAAAATATACATGTTTTAATAATATAATACATATTTATGATAAATATCCTCATTTTATTATTTTATTTTCCGTGCCCAGCAGACATTTTGTGTTTTTCAAATTCCAGAGGGCCACATTTTAAAATATTTTGTAAAATTTATCCAGTCTTAATTTGAACAACAAAACGAAACAGTTTTTCTGCCACCATTCGACTGGAAACCAGAGAGGGCTGTTTCCAAAAGAAAAATTTAATTAACGAAATAATTATTTGAGCAAGTCATTAGTCTTGTTTTTGGGAATAAATTTATTATGAGGATTTACAGAGTTTCAGTGGAAATACGATCCTTTACCACTTCTCTTAAAACGTATGAGATAAGTTGAAAAATATTAATATTTTAATTTATTTAGTTTTCCCGACCCTGGTAATATAATTAGTATATTGTTAAATCGAAAAGTTTTGCCAGAATACCCATATTATGTACATTGCAGAGTACTGTTTTGAGATTGGCCTTAAACAATCATTAAATTTAAAATAATTCTCTTTGGGTATACAGTGTGTTTTACGTAAAAGGCTTACTCGAATTTCATATTTTATATCATGTTATAATCTGGCACAAAAAAGAACTAGGCTTATGTATATTTTGTTGGAGCTATCCGAATATAAAATCGAAAAACAGTTCAACTTCATTATCTTTTTTTGTTTCCGATTTTAAAGATGTCAAATTTATATAGGTATACGTTTTTATTAGATTTACTTATCTGTTTTTCTGGCCCAAATCTTAATTATTAGTAATTCACTTTTGGCATGCGTACACAGTTATTATATAATTTCACACTTTGGAATATACAATATAGCGATTCTAATATGGCGGACTAGTATTGCCATTTATGCTCCTATTCGTCTCAAGATTGGTATATGCGATATTGAAGTATGCAAATTATAAATTTATAGGTAACAATTAAAAATTCGGCGACGCCCACAAGCTTGACAAATTTTTGTGCAGATTTGACTAAAAATTGGTAACAGGGGGTTTTTATGAGTGCAGATTATTAACTTTCGGGCAAACACTTTAAATTCAAAATTTCTGGCCACTGAGAAATTCAAAGAATTAATTCAAAAACTTGGTGGACGAATTTAGTTAGTTGTACAGATTCGACTTAAAATCGGTATCTAGAGGTATTTAAGAGTAGGGATGGGGATATTGGATTTTACCTATTGATAGGGCTTAGCACATCACATATCTATATATTTTATTTATCGATATGTATCGGTAGTTTATTGCTACCTATCGATATTTGCTACTGCCTATCCAAAAAGTTTGAATAGCAAAAAAAACTCTTCACTTTCATATGGTGCATAATTTGTTCGCAAAAGTATCAGAGGGCAAAAAAAAGGTCATCATCTTTGTAAATATATATTCCGTTTATCGTAACCATCGATGCTCTTGTCTACATATCGATATTATCAGCTACGTGTCGCTGTCATCGGATACCTATCGGCGTTATTGCACAACTTTCGGCACTTATCTATAACTATTGATATATCGATATTTATTATTATTTATTGATATTCATATATGTCTCTGACCTATTGATAACTATCGATGTATCGTTAAAACACCCATCCCGATTTAATAGTGCAAATTATGAAATTTTAGACAACATTTAAAAATTCAAAATTATGTGGAACATGGGGAACGAATTTTGTCATTTTTGCTAATTCGCCTGCATTGGTATCTGGAGTTAATTCATAGTGCAAATCAGTCAGTGGCGAAGAGAATGAGAGTATTTTTTAAGTCGTTGCAAAAATGTCCAAAAAAAATTACGTGCTGTGCTAGGTGAAAATTAGACGGAAATTATTGGTATCAAATAATATCAAGAATGCTGTAGAAACAAAACCATAATTAAACAAAATTTTAATGTGAGAAAATCACAAAAAGAAACTAACAAATTGACTTTTACGTCAAACACCCTATTACACAGCGTGTTCGTATTTTTTGCATTTACGGCGTATTTCGGTTGTTAGTAGAAGTAGAGAAATACGCGTTTTCGTGAAATATTGCTACTTTTACTACAACGAACTCCGGACACCCTGTCCATGGTTTGATCTCCATTTTGTGTACATTAGATAATACGCCATTTTAAATAAAACTATTTAATTAATATAAAACTTAATATAACAGATTTTATTTTTTTTTAATAATTTGTGAAACTGAACAAAAATAACTTTAACTGATTAAAATACCCATCTAAACTAACAAAGATAATATTTGCTAAAGAAATTCCGCATGATTCGACGTCATTGGATAATCGATCTGGCGATAACTGGCTGACAAAATCGTCCTCAACAATAAAGAATTCGTTAGTTTAACTGCTCATAGTATTCTGTTGTTCCATCTTCATATATCATAACTTTAAGTAGTCCCCAAATGCAATAATCTACCGGATTCAGATCCGTATTACACGGGTGCCAGTTTTTAGGTTCGATAAAGACCTGACAGTTCTGCAACAGGTAACTAATGGTATTTTCGAAAGTGTTTGTTCGAAGGCACCATCTTGTAACGTATAATTGGGGCTAATATCTTCAATTTTCGGTAGCATGTGAGCTAAAATATCTCTGATTTACCATTGAGTTTATTTTATCATTAATAAAAAAAACCTTGTCTCCATGGACAAGTACTCTTAGTGAAACCAGTCTTTAGGAATAAGAAAAACCTTAAGAGGTATTTCCCGCTTTTTTCGTACGTTTGGATACACTTTGTGGTTTTGAGGGTTTTTTTAGAAGTCTTAATGAAAAACATTATTCATCCGTAAACCAGATATTTTCAATAGAATACCTTGTTCTAAACCTGCGTAGCAGTCTGATGCTTCTTTCTCTAAGACCGTCTATAT
Source organism: Kuschelorhynchus macadamiae (assembly GCA_030620095.1). Taxonomy (NCBI): domain Eukaryota; kingdom Metazoa; phylum Arthropoda; class Insecta; order Coleoptera; family Curculionidae; genus Kuschelorhynchus; species Kuschelorhynchus macadamiae. Next base: position 74,102 of record JAUTXW010003748.1, read on the forward strand.
TTTTTGGCAGTACACTTTTTTAAAACGCCGTAGATAAATATCATCTTTTTTAAAATTCGCCTTATAGCAATTATTGCTCTATTTAAAGTTGTTGATAGTTTTCTGTTCCAAAATCCTCTTATCGTAATATACATAATTTTTTTAAAATCCGCACAGAAAAAATATTCAGTATTTCCACGTCTGTCAATTCACAAGTCATAACAGTGTGTGGTGGTGCTTCGTCTTGTTGCTACATTAAAGCACTATATTGCTTTATTGGTAATTCCGCTAACAAATTATCAATACAATTCACCGTTAAAATTATTATAAATAATTGGTCCAATAATTATAATAATATAAATTCCTGCTGTTGTCGGCTGGCTTCGTCCGGAAAAACATTTTTGTTTCTTTCTTTGTCAATATGGAGTCGTCTGCCACTTTTTTGCCTTCAGAGCCATTCTCCAGTACAATAAGTAATGATCACGGGTTGTCAAGTAAAGTGCTCTACGTAATTCATTAAACGGTACTATTATTTATATTTCTTGGTAAAGGCACATGGTTTCCGCTATCAAAGGGTTAACTCCTAGGACTTCTAGTTCTGTTATCGACGCCAGACTTGCGCACGTGTATTTAGCTCGAGCGGAAGTTCTTAAAACAATTTTGTCTTGAACTTGATTATCAGCTTGGATTCACCTGAGGATCTCATCTCTTTATTACCGCTTATTTTAATTAGTTTTACAGCAGTCGGATTTTTGCTTTATTTTAATTTAAATAATTCGACTCTGTTTAAAAATGTAATTTTGAAATATTGTAATGCAAAATGTGTTTTGGAAAGCATAGTTCTTCCTCATATGTCCGATATTTCTTAACTTGGAGTTTATATGCAAAAATAAAATAAATTTAACGTGTGTTGCCATTTTATATGTTAGTTCCTGCACTGGCCTGAAACTGTAAAGGTGGTATTTATAATGGCGTAGAACCGGCTATCCTTTGACCGCAATAAAGTGCAAATATCTGCAGCATACTCTTTGCTCAAGTTGCTTTAATTTTTGTAGGGTATTTAATGAGGATGTAGTTTTAGCTAGCTATAATTAACAGTGTTCACGTCTTAGTTGTTAGAATAATAGACACTAATAATGTCTAGTTTTCCTTGTTCGCTGTAGTCTGTTTACTACCCGACATGTATTTGTGACTTGTGCCAGTTTACATAGGCCCTACAGGTGGGTAACAGTATTTTCCAAATACTGTATTTGTGACTTGTGCAGTGGCGGCTCCTCCACAGGTCAAATGATCAATGACCCCCCAATAAATATTTCCAAACAAAAACAAATAAATAAAATAATACATAATTTATATTTTTTTAAATTTGGAAATTCCCTTATCCTAAACGTATAAACTCGGTCGCCGGCCGCGACACACTATCCATGGCTCGCACCGTGATCTCCGGAGAGGTATCGTTTTATTTTGAATCGATCACGGCTAGCGGCCCGCGTTGACCTCGTGGCTATAAACGGAGGCGGGTTTTTCCCGAGTGTTCCCGATCAAATTGGCATATATAGAGGCGCATTGGTAAGATACGGGATACGGCTTAGTTTGGGTCAACAGCCGCGCCGAGAAACTTAAATATTTTTGTCACTTGATGTGTTTAATGTGGATCGTGTGATAGGTTGTGGTTACGATTGCGTATTTTTATAGATTTTATTTTGAAGATTTCATATTTTGTTTGTTGATTTTGTGGTTTAAATTAATGTTTTAAAGAAAGGTAGCCACGGTGTTTTAGAATATTAAGACTTTATAATCCGTTTTCAATTAAATTGGCGAGCTCAACTTTGAGAAACGACTCGAATTTAAGACCAGTAGTCGACCTTTGCCGAAATTTAAAATTCAGCAAACAGGTAAAGACAAAAACAAAGAAGTAAATCGTTATTTTCGTAGAAATATGTACGATTTATGTGCCTGGACATGCGGTTGCGAAGTAACAAAGGCATTTTATTGTTTCGTATGTCTGATTTTTTCAGATGACTCTTTCAGCCGTATTCACCAACATAAATCGGGTCTAAAATTTAAACCTTTCTTAAACCCCTGCCAAGTTTAAGATTTAGACCAATGACGTATAAAATGGATAGACTCAGCATTCCCATAAGGAAACGCTTCAAAAAATAGATCAGTCATTGTTTGACAGATTTTGCATGAGTGTAAGAAAGACGGACTGATCTCATAAACAAAGTATAGAGTGAATGGCATCAAGGGTCCCAGCATCACGACCTGACTCACCAGTGGCGTAGTTTTTTTACAGCAAATTCAGTTTTAAGAAGTTTTCTGTTTTATCATCAGAGTTCTGAAAGTTCTCACGCTGTTCTGTTCTGTTCAAACTCACGAGTTTTGCGGGAAAACATATCAGTTTTAATATAGATTTAACTTTTTGCATTAGCGGTGAAAAAAAATATTTTATTGAATGTAATGAGATTTTCGTGCCCTATTTTACACACGTAGTTTTGAGAGAATTTTATATATAGTTTGAAGTTGCCAATGTTAAGCTTGATCTTAATTAGGTCTGTTCATTTGACAGAATATTGTACACTTAATATTTTGGAACAGAATAGTAATTAAGGATTACTTGCATTTTTTAGGCTATGATTAAAATGAAACAATTTCAACTAATCTAGGAACTGAATAAGATTGAAAAGAAAAACAAGGAATTGAAATAATATCATTTATTACTTATTCAATGGGATAATATATGCTGAAGAAATTAATATACACAAGTAATTAATTAATATACAATTTATAACATTTATTAAATCTTAAGTACATGCGTACAAAAAAATATCAATATGACAAGCCGAGGAAGCTTGCAAATAAACCTGTCCTGTAAATAAGTATATTTTCCTTGTACAAGAATCGTGTTACTAAAGTAAGTCTTGCTTTTGGTCAAATTTATTTCAATAATAAGTTTGTGTAATGTTTTAGCTATGACTACACCCATACGATTTTCGTCAAATATTCACCATTTAGTCGCCTGTTTCTGACCATCCATACAGAAACTTTACAGTTAATTTTCAAATAGTGGCTGCTAATCCTTAGTAGTTTCATTTTAAAGCAAGGGTTATTTCGTAATGTGCAACTAAAGTTAATAAAAAAGTGTCACTAATCTTACAAATCCTATCAGTGGACGCTATCTTTTTAATATAACCGGTTAAAAAAGTCAATTGGAGGAACTTTTTCACTTCATACTGTTATCACTTGTGCAATAAAAATGCAGTTGGTTTCCTGGTTTAAATAAATTGCCATCAGTATGATTTTGGGAGTTTATTGAAAAATAAATATAAGTGATTAAAAAATATTATAATACTGAAAGTTTTTTTTTGTAAAAATTAAGGTGTCTTACGATAAATACGTTATATGGGAATTTTAAAACAAAGTGAAATTTAAAAAAACTATGAAAATGTTGCAAAGGAAAATTTTCTTTTAACCGAATGCTTCAAAAACTCTATATAACGATAAAACGAGGGGTATTATTTTCCAAATTACTGTTTTTAATGTAAAGGGAACTTGTAAGCTAACATCACATACAGTCCTGATACAAGTGGCATAATTTGTCTTAGCTATATCTAATTTTCTGATGTGTTTAACTGTAAGGAAGTTGATTTTAATTTAGAATTGCCTCCGATTTCTATTATGAAAGGACTCTGGGTGAAAGATACCTGGCATACCACATACAGCCCTTTTAAGTGCTTTTTATAATAGCAATAAAGGTCTGATTATGAAATACATAGGTGCCAACCTATACTCTTCAACATTACAGGATATAGTGAAATGGCCTTAGAGTAACCTTGTATACGATTTCTGACATGTAGATGCCTTTAGCTAATTTTCTTATATGTATAATAATTTTTTAGAGCTCACACAGAAAAAAAAACAAGACTATGATGAGTAAGGCTTGATCCATACATAATACTGATTTACATACATCCACAAACAATGAAACAGACAAAAAAAATAATTTTTTTATATAATAAAGTTATGCTTTATCAAATAAGACTACTTCTGAACTTTTACAAAAAGCTATAAATCTGTGTTTGCCTATGGCTAGCAAGAAGTTTAGTTCTTTACTCTGTACCACTCAGCGTGATTTTTTTAACTTTTCCAAACACGATCTGCTCTAACTTACTTAGAGATTTATTTTTAAAAAAACAAGGGAAATAGAAAAAATGGCTGTGCCATAAAACCAATGTGTATGACAAAGTTCTTCATTTTGAAGGATAAAGGTATCAAGAACCAGGGGCATGAGACCTATCTCCTGAAAATGCAAATCAGAAAGTGTCTCATTTAAAAAAAGAAGCCAGTTATATTTATATCTTTGAAAATTTACACTTGTGTTCTTGGGAACATAGTAACTTGCCATAGAATTTCTTTTCTGGACATTTTGATTTGATATCAGGAAAAATGAAAATTTTATACCAGATTAGAATGTAGACAAGTTAAAATAACTATATTGTACATTAGTAATTTACAAAAATATGTTAAAATTCGTGCCCCTAATGCTATATGTTATATGTTGTGCAACAAAATATTTCTTTCGGTTTTCCATTCCATGACAATTTCAACATTGTTCTTTAGAAGTTGCAATAAAAAACTCGGTTATAAAAGTTGTTCAATAATCTCAGCTTGCCAGATAGAGAGGGACCTGGATAAATAAAAATGATTATGGGGTTTAAATATTTTAGATATATATTTTAAATATCAAAAATGTATTATTAAATTATAGAGCTAATTCTTTTAATCTGAGAAAAAGGGGAATTCCTGCTCCACTCATGCTCAGTTCAGAGCTAAGTAGTAACAAAGCATTAATATAAACAATTTAACTGGTTGGTTTGCAGTAACTACCTACACTGACAAAAATACAATTAGAGTTATTTATACAATTTCTTGTACAAAGTTTACAGAGGATATTTTACTTTAATGTTAAATTAATTGAACTTAATTAATTAATAATATGTATTATTGAGTAATCAAACGTAAAGCCACGAAAAAAGAGGAAAAGAACATTTACAGCATCAAAATCAAAGAAATAGGTAAAAAAGTTAAGAAGCAGTGTAAACATTAATTGAGAAACAAGGATTAATAATGTCTCGGACTCAGTCAAGTGGTCTAATACAGGAAAAAGCTACGATTACACGTGTTTCACCAAACAAGCAGGCATCATCAGATCTTAAAACAACAAAAACACGTAAAATATACAACTACATAATTAGACAAACACATCTGTAGTTGTATGTGCTAGTTTTATTTATTCTACATGTTTTTCTTGTTTTAAAATCCAATGATGCCTGTTTGTTTAGCGAAAGACATGCAATACTAGCTTTTTACTGTATTAAACCACTTGACTGAGACCGAAACATTGTTTTTCTTTTCTGCAATTATTAAACTAGGTCTCTTAGAGATCATGGACGAATTACTTCCTCAACAGGGATTAAAACAAAATAAAAAATAAGAAGGCATATTAAAATATAATTCAGAATGTCGTTATAGTATTCCGTTAATCGTAGTATATTTTAATATTTTTTCCACCAGAGAGAGACCATGAGAGTACCTGGTTTCGTAAGGATGATTTGGCACCAGTGGTCTATCTCTATGCTTGTGTGTCATATAAACCATTTACAAAGTATACAAACATTTGAAGTTAAATTTATTTCAAACTGGAATAATGGCCTGGATGATTCCCTACCATTGGCACCACAAGTCCATCTCACTGCTCGCTCTGGAAAGATGCACGAATTTCCCATAGAGTGGTAAACCATCCTCACTGATGCTATACCAATCTCTCTTTACATCAACCGAACAGCATAGCACACCCATGCAACTTTGGATTGAAATTCGAAATATGCTTATTAAACTTCAAATTCTCACTAATAAAAATGCCCAAAAAAATCGTGGTACTATCTGCAAATACTATAAATTGTCTCCCCAAATATCGACAAAAGACAGATCACTTTATATATAACAAAAACAGAATTCGACCCAGGACGGAATCCTATAGCATGCCGTAATTTATGTTAATCTTATTAGGTGTCTGACGGATAATGACTACTGTTTATGTGCGCCCCTGGAAATAGGATGGAAGCAATTTCGAAACTTCACCCCTGAGGAAATATGCATAAAGCTTATGCATAACACTCCGTTACTGACAATCAAAATCTATAGAAAAGTCACAGAAAACTTCCATCTTTCAATTTAATGGTTTTCTGGAAAAAGAAAAATGAGATGATTGGTAGATTCAATTTCATCCTCTATATGAGTTTATATTCTTAATCGACCTTATAATCTGCTGAAGCTTTTATATTCAGAACTCAATGATTATTTCGGTAACTCAGAATCGATAGTTGTTTTCCAAATTCTTCTAATTCAGTTAACGTTAAGCTAATTGAACGGGGACAAGTTTTCTAATTCGCTTAGCAATATTATTTTAATGCATTTTTAAAAATAAAAACAATTTACCCTATAGTGTCACGTTCACTTTTTGCACAGTGTTTTGAATTGTACGTTTTCCTCATCCACTATAATACCACTTTCTTATTATTTGGCGAATTTTTTCTTTGTTTCTTTCAACTGAATAAAATCTTGTAGGGATATTTGACGTTTTCTAAAAAAGAAAAAAAAATGAAGCAATGGTTTATGTGAATAAAACGTTGGTAATACTTTTACTATAATGCTATCTCTAAGTGTATACATAGCTTAAATATCACTTACCCGACTGACTTCAAATTTTGACCAAAAATTAAGGGTTATATGAGGATGGCTCGATAATATTTTGGTAAAAATCAAATATGACGGAGCAATGTTAAAAAGTGTTGGTTAGAGTGGTGTATTATTTGGGGTTAAGCTCCAAAAACAAGTATTTTTTTAAATTGTGGACGTTTCGCAACTTAAACTCAGGACTTGAAACCCATATTATCAGTACTTTTACTCCGTTGCTCCGCATATAATACCCCGATATTAAGTTTCTAAATGATTTTCGTTAACAATCCTTTTGTTGTTATGTTAGAGTGGTGTATTATTTGGGGTTAGGATCTAGTAAAAAAAAACAAAAGGCCATTTTTAAATAGTCGACGTTTCGATTGATTTTAAATTTTGCAGAAAAATTAAATGTGAATATGATGTGATACCTATTGAATTTATTTTAAATTATGCCCAAAAGTTAAGTGTGGCATAGGTAGAAAGAAAATGGTAAACATATTGGTAGGAATCCAATATTATGGAACAAAATGGCGCCTAATAAAAATGAAGAGACAGTATATGTAACACATATATACTGTGACTATGTATTGAATCAACTTAGATCACACTTCACTCTTCCCAATAAAAGTAATAATTCATACCGAGGGAAGTTCCGGGTAAAGGAATTTACCGATTTTTTATATAGATATATCTGAATTTAAGTAAACCTAAATTAATCTATCATTTCACTTTTATTAATAGAATGAGGAATGTACTCAACCAAAAGAAAATTTTGGGTTTCTAATTTCTAGATTAAGTAGAACTGGCACTGGAGGGGGTGGGGGTTAACCCGCAAACCACCCCTTAAATACGCCACTGCCATGCATATCAAAACACATTGTTAGGACTAATTTATGTTTTTACCAACAAAATGGCGTCATCCGATAGCGTTTCAATTTTATATAAATAATTATCTCTAAATCGCTCTTAGTTAATAAAATCAAAATTTGCAAAAAAACGTTAAAGGGCAAAACAGAGTTTTTTCCTGCTAACTAGGTACGCAAAGGTTTGCCTACCCAGTTAAATTGCGTAATTTCCGCAAATATATAGTCGTTTTTGTTATGTGTAAAGACATTTTCACTGTATATTGACATTTGGTCAATATAAAGCCCTTGTAAACAACCTCCATAAAAGGCAAAGAAACGCCATGTTCATTCTCGTGTTACCAATTAAAATAAGTTGTGTTTTACGAAAGATACAAAACATTGAAGTTGGTACGTTCAAAATATAATTAATTTTTTGGGATCAGTTTACATATCAAACCTTTTTTGTTTTTTGATAAGTTGCCTTAGTTAACATTAAAAATATAAAAAATGCAGACATTTAATATTCGAACTCACGACAGAGCTCGAGAGACGAGAAATTCTCGGCAAGAGAAAATTGCTTTCGAGAGGCGAGAATCTCTCTTCTCGGCGGCATGAATACTATGCTGTATTGAATAGTGAAAAAACAAAAACAGAAAATACATTTGACATATTTCACCGTTTTTTAAAAAAGCTTCACTTTTGTATTTATTTCTTTTTTCGTTTTTTGGGGACTTTTTTTTCTCGCTACTCTACGTAGTGGAAAAAAATTTTAATATAAAAAAATTAAGTAAAATTGACGTATTTCGTCGCTTTTCCAAATATTGTATTTATACATAACCCAAAAAAATCGAGAATTTACCCCCCTGTATTCCAATTGGGCCTTGCCTGTATTCTACAATTTTTTGATTTCAAGACATTTATTAAAAATATTTCTGCTTTCAATTTAACTGATCAGTTTGTGCGTTCTCATAATATGGACTTTTTACATCTTTATACTCCTTAAATATATGGAAGATCTGCGACCATAAGATCCAAAATTTAATCCCTGAGACACATTGTCCTAAACTATATTTGATTCAAATTTGAAACGAAATTCCTTTGATCGTTTTTAAGTTATCATGACACTTTTTTTTCCAAACATCCGTATAGACAATTTTTTTAAAGAGAGTTTCTAAAAAGTTTAAAAAACTCAATTTATATTGTTCGTTATTGCACTACTTAATTAGGGGGAAGCAAAATTTAAAGCTAAGATAAATATAGATTTTAACCTGAGGTTTAAGATAAATTACAATATTTCATATAAGCAATACATTATATTTCTTTACATTTAAATACATTTGACATAATTACAATATTTTGTTCTCAATCTAATGCTCCACCTGTAATTCTTATACTATTTCTTTTAAATTGAAATAAAGTAATTAAGAATTTGTGTAGTACTTGAACTAATACCTTAGGAAAAACAATAGCACTGTAAATATGTTCATTATGATTTGTAACTGGTACTATACATCTATTTATCTACGTACATTTTGGTACTTACACTTTGTTAGGTCACAGTATTATTTAAATATCTATAATCTATTTATTATTACATTATGAGCTCTTTGGTAATTTAATCTAAAGTCCTTATGAACTAGTGACTAGATTTGACCCCGTTGGAAAACACGTTTGTTGTGTTTTCCATATAATGGAAAAATTAATATAACAACTCAGGAACACGTAATAAATATATTTACTAAAACTAGTTAACATATAAATTGATTAACAGTATATAATAAATTATTATTAAGTACATATCTAATTTTAGAATGTTAGAGTGTCTTGTGATATGGAATATTTATAAAAAAAATGAAAAAGCAATATGTGGATTCAATAAAGAATTAAGAATCCAAAATGCTTACATGAGGCTATTTTATTTAATACATATTTTTTGGAGGGCTAACAGAAATAAATGCATATATAACAACGTAACATAAAACCTAATTTCAAAATTGGGATGTAACATTCAAATATTTAACTTTTAACGTTATATTATATGATATGTCAACAAATCACCAAACTAATTTATAAACATATTTTTCAAAGAATTTTACTTAAAACTTACTTGACCAGAAACTGATTACCAAAATAACCTGCTGCTAAGATGCTGTCTTAGTCCTTAATCTTAGTGTCATTTGGAGTGTTAAAAATGATAATTGCAAGGAAGATATTTTCAAATAATTATGTTCAGTATTTTAATTAATATAAATATTTTTAATCTAATGGTATTTAAGTGGATTTAGCCTTTAAAAATGTGGTTTATTTCAAACATGCTTTTGTTGTGTAACTGTGAAATGTAAAAACAAAAATATTTTGTATAAACACTTCCACTATATTTTTTAACAATAGGTAACATGTTTCGCTACATAGTAGCTTGTTCAGACGTTACATCTCGAATGAGTAAACTTAAAGGAATATTTGTATAATTAGGTGTAATATGATTCGGAAATTTTAAAAATATAAAATGTCTTAGAATTTTTAAGTACTAGCCATATACTTAAACTACCTAAAATTATTAAAATATATTTAATAGAAGTTAATTGTTGAGTTCTACCTGATAATTTAGCAAACAATTTGAACCAACGATCTTATTCATTTCTTGGGACTCCAGTATATTCAATTTATGACCCTTACTTTCTTTGTGCAAAATTTTAAAATTTGTATCACCGGTCTCAATCGTTTGCATAAATGGATACGTCTATTGTCTTACCAAAATATCTGTCTATTTGACCTATATACGTTTTGTCACAATCTACACAATTTGTTTGGTATATATCTGATTATTTACGTTTATCAAATTTTGTTTCGTTATTTTTAATATACTACGAATTATCCGTTTTATACGCTATTTTAATATCTAAACCGTTTAGAAATTTACCTTTTTTTTTGGAGCTAGAATTACATATATGGTATATATGTTTGTATGCAGTTGTATTTTTATTGATATTAGGGTAAGTCATATTTATAGTTTTTATATATACATTTTTTTTGTAGATTTTTATCAATTATATTAATTGTTTATTGCAATCTGTTCGATGTTTAATTCGGTCTGAAAATTAGTTTTACATTAAGGTAGGGATATTAGTCTGTGAATCATTCTCTGAAATGCGACTAGTTTATGTTGAATTGCATGAAATGAGGAATTGTGTATGGTAGTGTCTGTATGTAAAGGTTTATGATATGGTTAAATCTAGAAAATTTATACTGTTGTTAGATTCAAGTTCAATTCTAAATTTTGTATTAGGATGAAGGTTATTAATTTATATTTTTGGACGCTGTAGAAAATTAAATCAACAAACATTCTTTTTTTACACATTTTATATACTGGCAGAAATATGTTATATACAACATTTAAATATTTTTTTCGAATATAATAATAAATATATTTTAATAATTTTAGATAGTTTAAGTTTTTTTAATAATTTTAGTAATTTAAGTTTATGGCTAGTACTTAAAAATTCCCAAACTTTTCATATTCTTAAATTTCCGAATCGCTGTATTACACATTTATTCTTTAAGTTTATTCATTCGAGATGTAGGTTGCGAAGAAGCTATACTGTGTTGCGAAACATGTTACGTGTTGTTAACAAATATAGTGGAAGTATTTGTAAAGAATAGTTTTGGTTTTACATTTTACATCATTTTATTATTGACTTCCACTGAGTATCGGCTGACACAATCGCATTTTTAACGCAATATTTTGAATACCATATGTACAGCACGTTTTACGTTGTGTTTTTATTCTAACAACCGATGCTCTTATTGGATATTATCTTATGCATTGGGTATTCTTTCATTTGCTTTTTAAAATATTTTTTTTAATCAGATTTTTGCATTTTAAGATGTCTGGATACTTACCGAAAAACGTGTTATTCCTATTTCAAATTTTGTTCTGGGTACTTATAAGTAAAGCTTTTTTAACGAATATTTCTTCTCTTCATCGAGAAAATTGAAATACAGTGTGTAACAAAAGTCTGGAAACCTCCAAATATCTCGAGAATCGTTCATCCAATTTTAATTGTATTTGGACCAGTCATGTATGGAAATGCGACGTAGCCGCGGGAGACAATTGTAATATTGGCAATTGGATTTTTTTTATTATTTTTTAAATGGAATACCCTGTATTTTATTACATTTTCCGATTCTAATTATTCTAAAGATGGTTCTTAACAAGTTTGTCAATTTAATGATAAATATCATAATAGAAATCCAATAATAAAGTCTGTGTGCAAAATTTCAACAAAATTCAATGGAATTACATTTTCCAATTCTACTAATTATTCACAAGATACATTTAGTTTCTAAATTCAACGGCTTTTGGAAAGGATAATTTTTTCAAAACCTAATAAAAATACTAAATACTAAAAGTAGATTTTGAAAAATTCGTATTAAGTGCTCAAAGTGCTGTCTATTTACTTCTTGACAGTGGGCTAAATACTGCCGAAATGCATTGAAAACGTTAAGAAGGCTGTTAGTTTGTTCAATATTTATACATTCGTTTTCGATTGCTTAGATGCTCCAGGATTAACGGCTTAATTTTGAAAACAATATTCTTGACGTGTCCTTACAAAAAAAAATCGAAGGTCGTTAAGTCTGGGGACTGAACAGGCCATTCAATAAAGCCCCTTCTCCGTAACCACCTTCCAAAAAATACATTGTTAAAGTATTCCCGAACTTACCGAGCGTACCAGATGTCATGGTACTGCATTATTACCTAAAAAAAAACGTTTTGGGTGTAAATTCATAGAAGTATTTGACAGTAGTAAACAAGAACGCAGGATCAGGAAGCGATTGCGCCAAAGCCGAAACCATTTCAGTCCTTAATAATTGCTATTTGGCACCATTCAAATGTCACTCTAAGAAACCCTCTAAAGGCCTAATCCACCTATTATCCCAACCCAAACGTTAAGTTTTTGTGTAAATAAGGTGTGCTATTCTTGTATCCGGTTAGGGTTTTCCCTCGCCTAATATCCAACACATTAGTAGTTTTTTTTAAATTTTAAATAATAACTTATGATGTACAGAGTAGATTAAAAGTGAAAAATGTTTGATTTTCCATTTTTTTTAACTAAAAATCACCAACAAGATTATTTTATTCTGTTTCAGATCCTAAGTATTTAAAGTTTACCGTAGTTTGAGAAAGTTTTATGTGTGTGTGTGCCTTTCCAAATTACTAAAATAAAGAGTTAACCTACTTATACTTTGTTTTTATATTTCTAAATGACAACAATATTAGGTATTTCACACATAGAATGGGATTATCAAGTCTTAAATATCAAATTAGACATATGTGGACAGTGTTGCCATGTTGCAAGCCGAATTGCATACAGTTTATTATGGAAATTTTATTATATGTGACTAGTGCTACAGACAGCTTTAGTTTAAGTTACTTAAGAAACATCTTTAGAATAATTAGTAATATCGGAAAATTAGTAAAATACATTAATTGATAACGAAAAACGGTAAGATTGGCAATTTTCCAAATGTAACTTGCGGCTTCGTCGCATATCCATACATGGCTCAAATTTAATTAGAATTAGATGAGAGATTCCCGAGATATTCGTAGCTTTCCAGACTTTTTTTACATAGGGCATATTACAATTTATATATAAAGTTATTTACTAATTTATATATAAAGTTATTTACTAAATAACTATATATACTTTGTGTTATCTGCGTTTGGTGGAATTCCTTACGAGTAACGTTTCGGATACAGACTAATTTACAGAATTTTGAGCTCTGCGATACAGCTGGATATATCTTTTTAGTTTTAGCTATGTATAAAGTAGTACATTATTTCTCTAAATAGAAATAAAATTATTTTCTGATCTTATGAATTATTTAAAATAAAAACTGATAAACGTAATTTATTGAAAAATACTACTAATATTATTTAGATATCAGTCTCGACACTCCTACGATTTTTTTTCCAACGCACCAATTGGGAACAGGTGTTTTAATGTCTCCTAAATGTCTGTTTAAGTTAATATTGTATTATACCTATACCTGTCGATGGTAGTTCCATTTTTCGTAAATTACTTTCGAATTTATGTTTTCTATAACTTTAAATTTTACCAGGTTTGCTGGTATGTTTTGATGTTTAGAGTGAAACTTTTAAATATTCGGACTTCCACTGTAACAACTTATAAACCATTTTGAATATTTAAAATAACACATTTAAAACTTAAAGTTAAATAGGGTATGGCATCTGAGAATAAATGGCATAATATAATAATGTGTCGACGTACCAGATTTGTACATTCACAAAACATAATTATTTGACGACAGAAAGTATAATTACATTGTAATAACCTTTTTATTGCAACATTTTTCCAATATGAAACACACATACTATAATATTACCAAAATTGAACTACAAGCATTTTTCTTAAAATTTTAATTGATGAGTTAAGAACATATACCTTATCTTCTAACAAATATTTCTCTGCAATGTAATGCCAGCAAAATAATATTTTTAATACATCTATTGCTGACAAGATAGTATTGTCCGTTTATCAGGTATAGTAAAGCTAATTTGTTATTATAAAAACCGATACTTGATTTTTATACACTAGAAGTAAATGCTTAAGAATAGAGGTTGCCTACAAAACTGAGGTACCTACCCTCACCAGTTTCGCATAGCCATTCCGTATAGCCATCTCAGTGGGCATAATGTATTAATATTATTTACAACAAAATTACTTTGCTTATGTCATTCGACTGATAGGCCAATATTTTTTGCTAGCTTTGTCCTTATTAAAGGGCTGAGTCATTCTTGAATTAATTTCTCTGTTTGTTTAATACCGTAAGGCGTATGCATGGCTTTACTTTAATTATTTATCACTTTTTCCTTTCAGTACTTAACATGAAAATAACTCATACTGACTGCTTATCGGCATAGGTGGCATGAAGTACTAATTGCATATTATGACATCTTTGAATGTTGGAATGATCGCTTTAGGGCCGCAAACCATTTTTTTTTACTAGTCCAATAAAATTAAAATAGTTCCATAGTACTCGTAGGAATACATACATTAATATTTACTAAAATTTATTTAAGACTACTTTATTGTGCTAACAGGCACTCGCACATTCGCTATTGTATTAATTACGGAATGAGTATGCCCTGTCCAAGAGCATTTTACTTGATAGTTTAGATGAGAATTCTACCTGATCTCTAAATCTAAAACTCTTACCATACTTATTTTGAGGTCTCTACTTTTTGGAAATATATATAACTAAATGGAAAACGTTTTTGAAAAATAATAATCTGACCATAACCATACTTTACTAAAAATATATTCTATAATATCGTAAATTTTATAACATGACCGATAATTCTAGAGCTTTCCGAATGCACATACAAATCTTGTATTTGTTGCTTCTTTATTACTTACCCCATTTCTCTTTATCCTGAATGTATGTAATTGTCTGTAAAATTGGATAAATAGGCTTTATTATTATTATTATTATCATTATTAGTTTTCTATTTTCTCTTTCGTGTTTACCCTACACCATGCAGTCTGTTATAGATAAATACGTTTTATTATTTTTCTTTTTGTTCGGTAAAAGTAGTGGACCGTGAAAAGATGCTTTTATTAATTGAAACCTGCATTCTCAAGCTTGTAATATCGGCTTTTAGTTTATGCTAGTACTTAATACTATGCATTGTCATATAAGTCGAATTTTTGCTTCCGTAAATATATTTAAGGAATGAATTTATTATAACCAAATCTGAGCTTATCAAAAAAATGTATATAATATTTTTGCCGATTCAGGTACAGATATCTGAGCTACAAGATTCAACCAACCAACTACATGTGCTGTGGTGGCTTTTTCAGCTAATTAAAAACTACGAGCGATTCGATTCGATTAAGCGAAAAAAGAATTAAGCATCCGATATTGAAATTAGGTCTAGAAGGGAAACCGCAACAAAAATAAATACACTGTTGTTATGCCGGAGCAAATTTGGAAGTGCCGAATGAATTAACTAAGTCACTGTATTGTTTTTTGTTAAAAGTCCAACTTCGTTTAGGTGTACTTTAAAAAACAAAAACGCTTAAATTATATATCAAATTGTATCTATACTGTTTTAAAAACTTTTTTATAAAAGCGATAGAAAAGGTGTCAATTGTAGAAAATCATTTTGGGCTGCCTGTCTTCAATAGAAAGTTTCTAAATCAATTTTCATAATATTTGAAATTAGGTCTCTAAAAGTCTACCAGATGCCGAAAATCTCGATCGTAGTATGATGTAAATCCATCCTCCATTGCTTAGCTAATTATGGCAAATGCTTGATTTTAATTTAACTATACGTCTCTAAAAAAATATGTATTACAACTCAGATCATATTAAATCTGACGTCAGCCAATAATTGGCAAACATTTGATTCGAGAAAAAATACACACACACAGGTAATAATTGTAATATTTTGCTGTACGACACTTTTAAGTAAGAGGTTTTATTTTGATGAACCCATTAATGTGACTCGTATATACAAACAGTTGCATCAAGGAATCAAAGTGTAAAATGCCATATTTTAATTTTCAGACAAATAGGCCTGATGTTTTTAGTTAGTTCTTCTAATTTTTTTTTAAGTTCTTCATCGAACAACGTCATTAAAATTTGTGGATATCAAAAAATAAAAGCCTTGACAATATTTTCGTAATTTTGAAGTCTAGTAGTAATTTTGTTTTGCTCTTCGGACTTTCGTTATAAGATCAGTCTTCCATTGTTTGACAAGATTATTTGCCCCAGTAACAATTTCGTCGAACTTATTGTAAAACAACAACTCTTTAAGTAAAGATTCCTGAAGATGTCTCGTGCAATCGAAAGCTAATCCTATATAAGTAAATATTATTCATTTATGCAGAATCTGATGATTTATATCCGCCACTGTGTACCAAAACGTTCATTTGAAAAACGTAGGATAGCGTAGTATGTCCATGCACATGATTTCATTAACGCAGGAGATATTTGCTATACCCGTCCACGTCATAGTACCGGGTGCTTTATTTGAAGTATTGAGCCGATTCAGTTACCATGGTTTCGTCGATTAAAGTGTCAACAATGTGACATAAATATACTTTATGCCAGTTATGAAGTTCACAATCACAGAAATTTCATGGAACTATTTTGCGTAAGATTCAAATAAAGCGACTCTGATAATATAAATGTAAACTGAGTGCAATTATAGTTAGACCAACAAATACAGACCGCACGTCACAAGTTACATTCAAACTGTGCGGACTTGTTTACTTCGAAGCGCTGTGTATAAATCACTTCTAACAGAATTCTTCATACAAATGCTAATCGACACAAAGACGAAATAATAATGAATATTTAAACGGTCTATATAAAATACATAAATGTCTTCGTTCACTTATCTAACCAAGTTTTTCATTTCAAACAACTCGTTCATAAATTCATCACTGATTAATGCCCTTTAAAAGAATATAAACAAAGCTGGCCCTACATCCGTATTTACTGTGTTCTTTTAGTCACTATCTGAACTTGACTCTTCTGCTACAGGGGCCGGTTTCTCTTCCACTGGAGGAGCCGCTGGCTTTGAAACATATGTAGCACTGGCATATGCATTTGGTGATTCACCTTCGGTATGTTCAATGCCAACCCTGCAATGCAAAATATTAGAAATTTCTTGAGGTGACTTAACATTTTGGGTAAAAATGAAATGTTTTTATACTTTGATAATGTAACCTTGCTGATGACTGGAGTTGTATAGTTTTTGTTTTATTGTTTCGTGACTCCTTTTTACGGTGTAGTGCAGTGTGAAGGTTCAAGATTTTCGGTGTTTTCCGATTGTTTTGATAACTCAAACGTTAATAGATTGGTGGAGTTTATGGTCATTTCTAAAACGACCTTTATAATATTTGCAAACGGTACATTTTATTTTTTTAACTAAACTTCCTTTCATCCCGATAAAAAGAAGTGGATTTACATAACGCTTTTTATACTTATTTTTATTATAGAGAACCGATCGACTTCGACTAATTGGTATTTAGAGACAACTATATAATGTTACTGCTATACAAGCACAATTTATTTACAGGGTTATTCATATCATTAGAAAATCCAAGCTATAAATCAAGATTGAAGATAATACAAATCGGTTGGCCTCGTCGATGTTATTTGACTTTAATCACTTAACTCAAAAATTTCGATTATTTTCAAATATTGATGTTTGAAAATTGACATTCTCATTCCTTAGTAAGCAAAAGTTTCTCTGATGAAAAAAAAAGTAAAACTGCCCAGTCGAGTCGACTGTTGTTTATTTACATACATTTTCTGGTAAGCCATTAAGTGAATGAGTTCTATTTTAATGTACTGAGTGCCAATGAAAGTATTTCCCTGCCATTTCGTTACATTTCAGATATTTATTTTGGGTTTTTAGGACCAAAAGTTTGTGGACTATGAATAAATGCCCGTGTACATGGGCAATACAATTATTGTAAGTTGCTATCTCAGAGCGCTCTACGAATCTGCTGCTTGTGTAAACACTCGCTCATAGTACAATTGCCAAATTCATTTGTGGGCAAGCAGTTACGTTGACTTGTAACTTGGTCTTTTAGGCATGTCCAAAAAACATTCTCAAATCATTCTTCAAATTCCAATGTGTCTGGAGGCTGTTAATAGAAGCTAAATTGCCTGTTTATTATTCCATAATTACCTATATTTACCTTTAAAGACATGGAATACTGGAAAAAAACCCTGATCACAGGACGACAGTTTCAGTTTAATTGAAATGTTTCAAAAATTGCTCAAATTATGGAACGATGCATCGAAAAAATATATTTAGAGATAGAAATGGGGAACAAAAATAGTTCAAAACTAGGGAACGGAAATTTAACAGAAGAAAGAAAGAAACATTTTTAATCTTAGAACCCAAGAAAACGAGGAACGGGAAGAAATCAAAATAAGAAAAGGTGTCAAGGTATCAATGAAATATACGGAAGTAGTTCCTTTTTTTAGTTATTTATCATAAGGAAGACAAAACCAGCAGGAGTTTCAGATGCGACATTATAACCACTACCTTCGTATGTATATAATTTTGTAGAACAAGTAAACCTTCATGAATACCGTGTAAAGGTCAAGGACTAGCAAAAATATATTTTTGAGTATTTTTTTCTCATTCATATTTTTGAAAGTAATTCATGAGAGTTCTCAAATTTATTGCATAGATGTAAACGTTTGCGCAAGTAACTCTCAGCAATTCATTCCTAAATTACTTACTTGAGTTGTACGTGAGTCTTAAAGAATATAATATTTAACGTTTCTACTTCTTTCTACTACTACTATGTAAATATTATATAAATATCTATATTTATTTTAATTATAATATAATTAAGCTAACAATTTAATATCAACTATTGTGTGTATGTTATAAGTTATTTGAATATACGACAAAAACATCTTCAAAATAAGTTTTTATTGAGACTTGAGAATAATATCGCATAATTAATGACTAAGCTTAGGTTAACTATCCATTTAAAAATCAGATAATATGCTCTGAAAAAGTGGGTGGCAATAAAAGTTTATTAAAAAATGAATATTGAAAAATATTTGCAATGCGCGTTAATTTTATACAAAAAGGAACAAAACAGAAATATTTGTAAAGTAAAAATTTTACTAATCCAGTCAACAGCCTTAATTTATAATATTAAGTAAATTAAAGTTACATGATAACAATACGATGTAATACATTCTCAAATACAAATTTTCTCCTATTATCTGCTCTCGATTTATATTCCAAAAATATTTTCTCAACTACATAGGAGACAACTGGACAATATACTAACAAACAACAATCACTCGTTAAAAACTGCAGGTTACTTGAAGTGAAGTACCCTGTCTCTTTAATATTGTATAATCATTAATATTTTTTAAATTCTGGTTACCAGTATTCTTTTGCAATACAATGTAAAGTATTGGTAAATACTTTTATTTTTTATTGCATTTAAAGCATAGAGAGAGGAAATAAAATTGAAATCTAAAAGTATTTTTTTATTCCTTTTCTCAATGTTTTAAAGACATTCTAACATGTTGAACAATTTTGACACTTTTCGACAAAGAATCCTTTCGTCTCAAGTATAGTGGGAAGAATGGGCATTTTATAGATATATCGATAGTTATCCGATAAGTACAAACAAAATACCGATAGGTATCCGATAATATCCATTAATTCCGATAGGTATCCGATACCAAGCAAAATTAATTTTAAAGTAAAGTAGATCTTGACCTATACCTTTTTTTGCGAAAATGGTTTCTGCGTCTTGTATGCAGTACACATTTCCTTTACTGCATTGTTTAAAATAAAGTAATTTACGAATAAAAGTATGCTTAAAATCTAGACTTTAGACTATGTCATTAAACTTAGTTATTTTTTGATATATTTGCCCAATGCATTTTTATCCCAATTATTTTCGAATATGCAATTATCTATGAAAATGACTAAAATATGTTTGCATTGCATAATATGCAAATGCATAATTATCATACGCCTAATGACTTATTTTTTCAGTCAGTTTGAAGTCAGAACATCTTATTTTTGAAAATTACAGAAAATCCTGTAAATGAAATAAAACTGCAGGAACAGGCTTTGTAAAAATTGTTCTTACCTGTACTCGTGCCTAGCTAAATATCTCACGTATTTTTCTGGAGGTTCATCTGAATCGGAATTTTGAAGGCTGACGCTTCTACAGGTTGTATGACTCACTTGTGTCGCTGGCATAGTAAACTCAACATAGCAGTATTCTGCCAGTTTTTCTGGCATCTGGTCATAACTCGTCAACGCTATTCTGCATACCATATTGTGCGTTGTATACGCACCTAAAATCATATATGTATATATTATTTTAGGTATAAAGAATTAAAGCTATCTATACGGTTCACCTTAAAGTTTTTAACTTACCCTGTCCTTCTTTAGGCAACCTGGGACATCTCCAGACGATAGCTCTATGCTGATGCTCATATTTTGCCTGTCCTGATGTTACTTCTATTAAACTTTCTTGTAAATTTTCCATCGTTCCTAAGATACGTTCTATGCCCTTTATTTTACCAGTTCTGAAGAAGGTAATTAAGTAACAAATTTGTATTTTTTTATATAACATATTGTTGTTAAAATCACATGTTCTAAGTATATAAAACAATGGCGATTTGCTTTTAAGAGCAAAGGAGGAAATCAATAATTGAACTTTCATAGTCTTATATTTAATATTTAAACCTCAGTCCAGAATATATAATACTTTAATAAATACTAAAATGTATTTGTAGTATAAAAAATCCCTTAGCGCAATTTGTCTTTTTCGCTTACCTGCCTTTACATAAAAAGACCATCAAATATTGCTTCTCATCTCATCTCTTACTGATACGTCCCGCGTTCTAATATAGTGTACTTGCGTAAGTGTGTTTAATGACTGAATGAAATAAAATAGGTTTGAATAGCATCAGATATAAAATAAAATAATATATAAAAAAAGTAATAAACGTGACGGTTTGTTGTAATTGTCATCGCGAAATTAAGAGTAATCAAACAGCTATTGAGTGCTCCGAGTGTTATTCCTGGATATATAAAGGCTGTTCAGCATATTTAAAAAGACTAGGTAACATTTGGTCCTGCAAATTTTGCAAAAAACTTGCATTGATAATAGCACTGACCAGGCAGGTCCTATTTTACAAGCTACAAAAAATTATATTCTAGCAGATGTTATGTAGAAGCTTGAGCATATGGATTCAAAATACAGCATACTATTTGGAAAATATATGATTATAACAGGTCAGAATAAACGTCGAACTGAAACAGGAACTTCAATATATCAAGAATCAAAAAAATCGTAATGAGTAAACTAAACTTAATAAGAATATTGTTATTCGTGGTATTTCATTCGAAAAAAATGAAAATCTAAGGATCTAAATTAAAAATTACGTTGTAAACGATCAATTCACAGTGCTTTTGGAAGGTATAGAACTAAAAAAAAAACCCATTTGGGTTTCATTTAACCATTGACTGTATATATTTTATTTAAAGCCAGTCATTTAACGAAGAGGAGATTAAGACATCTTTAATGAAATCCCCAAAAAAATTTAACTGAGACATAACTAAACTTGGATATAGGGAGAACGGTAAGATTTTCTTAAACCTTGACTTTACTAGATATAACTTACAGATATTTAAGATAGCACAGACTTTTACAAAGAACAATCAGTTTAAATTTTTATGGATCAACAATGATAAATATATTCTTGAGGAAAAATGAAATTAGCAAAGCCGTTTTGGTAAAAAGTGAAGAGGATTTAATAAACTAGAAAACAAAAAAATAAATATGAAATGCACTGTTGAGACCTGGATGTCTGAAGAGGATATTTTTTGTTTGAACTTCCGGCTTTCAACTCTATACATTCCTGCCGAGAAAAAAGGAGAGGAAATGCTTCAATATATGTAAAAAAGGGAATAAGAATAAAGAAAATTTCAAAATCAAAACGAAATGATATTTTTAGCTGGCTTTATGCTAACATTGGTGACAAAAATCTCAAAATAAGAGCTTTTTATCGACCACTCTTCTACGATTATTATTTTGCATCAGACATTTAAAACATAATGCTACAATACCCAAAAAAAAACACATAATGGTAGGAGATTTCAACATCAGCTTGCTTGAGTCAGACAGAAAAATAGTAAAGGAGTACAATAATTTGGTAGCTATAAGTAATTACATTATAAGATTAGACTATTACTTTACTAGCTCATATCTTAACGGATCAAGTTTGTAATGAAAAATGCATTATCTCTGTAGAGAGTAATGCTTTATCAGATCATAGGAAGATCATAATCGCAGTAACGGAAAAACTACAGAACCACAAAAAAGTTTCTATAAATCTGGATCAATTGATTACAAAAAAATCACAAACTTATTTGAAATCTAAAGAACTAATTGATATCATTAATAATATAAATGTGACTCAGAATATCAAAGATGCCATGAAAATAATACTTGGATTACGTCAGAACTTATTGACATGATCCCATGGTAGATTATATAAAGAAAAATGTCAGAACATGGATGATGATGTTGCAGCTAACGGTTTCGAGAAGCAAAAATTAAAGTTAACAATAAAATAAGAAGCTTAAAAAAACGAATATTTTAGGAATGGATGGAACAAAAACGAAAATTACTCAAGAAAACAGTGGCAGTTTATAAATAGATTTCTAAAACATAAAAGCCAAAAAACAATAATTAATAGTTTTTGTTTTAATAATATTAGAGTTAGCGACCCTTAGAATATCGTTAACAATTTAAATACAGAAAATAGATAATGAGGTACAGCCTTGTCACCTATGCTTAGAGATAACCTTAAATTTCCAGAAACCAACTATTAACTATTATTATCAGTCTTCCGGTTCGTCTCGTCGAATGCAGACCTCTGTGTTGTTAACATAAGTGGTGCCACGTGTTCGGTTTTGCTGCTTTATTTCGGGGGGAAACGGGAGACTCAACCGCTCAGGTGGAAACTTACGACCCCGCTAGAAAGGGAGCATACGCTGTGAACGTGTGAGGCCTAGTTGTTCCTGCATTCTATCCCGTTCGTCTGCCGCAGTTCTACATAGAATATTAGCGTAACGGCCGCTACGTGGCGGGAGTGGGAGGGGTAAGGGGATAGCTTGAAAGAAAGGGTCATCTCGTGATATCAGTAGTACTCTCAAGGGGCACCTAGTGGAAGCCTAGATGCATTTCAAAAATTTAAAGAGGAATTATTAAAGTATTTGAAAGATTCGGGGTATTCGGGAGCCTAGAGCTCGCCATCCGGATATCCTACCGATAACGCCTCCAAACTGGACCAAGGTGCAGGGTCGACTTCGAGGGTCGCCGATTTAACGACTCTGAGCCCCGGACGGAGGGCAATCTGGCGACTGCCTCGTAGCAAAGCCAATAAGTCCTGTTATGTAACAGGCTAAACAGGAATGAAGAAGAACTATTATTATAGAATGTATATAGAGGTTACCAATGAACTGGAGGTTAGTAATATCGTCTTTATTACCAATTTTGATTAAATTAATAAATTTTCTCACGTCTGGTATTTTTCCACAGGAGCTCAAAATTAGTAAAGTATGTCTTATCTATAAGACTAGTTCAAAAGACTGTATGAGTAATTATAGACCAGTATCTGTGATAAGTACATTTTCAAAATTATAGAGATAATAGTAACAAACCAAATGCTGTCTTTTATAAATACATATATTTCTATAGATGAATTTCAGTATGGAATTATAAAGTACAGTAATACATTGATTGCAACTATAGATTTAGCTGATAAAATTTCAACCGATATGGACAACAGAAACAGTTACAGCTATATTTATTGATTTAAAAAAGCCTTCGATGTTGTCAGTGTAACTTTTTTACTAGATAGACTCTTTGGCAGGGGGTTCAGAGGCATTTTATATAATATTATTAAAACGTATTTAATGGACAGATAACAGTATGTGCTTGGATTCATTTAATAGTGATTATAAATTAAACAAATGTGGTGTACCTCAGGGCTCTATTTGTGGACCCTTAATGTATTCTTTACATATATTAAGTTTAAAGGCTGGTCTTAAAACACCTTATTAAACATTTGCATATGATACTGTTTTAGTTTATAGTGGAAATAGCATACAAGAAATTGAGCTACTTGTAAATGCGAATGTGGAACTTTACTCGTGGTGGTTGTTATGCAATAAATTAAAAATATACATTGAAAAACCAAAATTAATGCTTTTTAAACAAAAAATCAAGTTTACCCATCCTCTGAATATTAACATTAATAACATAAAAATAGAACATATAAACAAAATTAAATATCTTGGATTGATTTTGGATTAAAATTTAAATTGATGATTAATTATAATATTAGATACCAGATTCCTGTGTACGGGATTTGTGGAGCAATTAATTTCAGAAATATACAAATTTTACAAAACAAAATCCTAAGAATTTCGTTCTGCTATGATAGCTTTTTCTTTTTTGTATTTTTAATTAATTTGAATTATTTTTTAATTATTGATATTGTTATGCTTTATTTATTAAGAGACTTTAGACTTCAGTTGCAGCCACACTGATCATTGTTTTAATTTTAAGCACAATTTTCATATTTAATGCTCCCAACGATCCTTTTTGTGTATTTGCCTGCGCGGGGCTCGCTAGTCTATGGCGGACTGATGAGCTCTAATAGGAGCGAAAACGCGATCGTCGTTTTACCAAAATGGATCATTGTGACTGCTGCGATGCAGAAAATGTTATCCCTGTTATGACGTTGGTATACGTGAAATAAAATTAGTCCCACAGAATTTGACACCTCTTGAATATTCAATAGAATGTTTACTTAAGGCGAATATTTTTAATTGAAAATCATAGGCGCCCAAAAGTGGTAAAGGGGGAACCAGCCCCTCCTGGAAAATTGCAAATATTTTATATTACGTACTAAACTACATATATATTGTTATTATTATAATAAAGTTACGAAAAGTTTTATTTGTTAACACCTCCTCTCTGGAAAATATTACGTGGGCGCCTAGGGTTACAATAGAAAATTTGTGACATTGAAGCAGTTGGCTGCTGATATTTGCAATCCACACATTAGCTATCTCGTGGCTTGGGAGATTACTTCTAAAATATCAGAATCTAAACCCTATTGGTTTACTTGTAGACGTAACTCTGTATAGCCTAGTGGTTGCAGGTTTAGATTTCACATCAAAGGTCTGGGGTTCGATCTTCGTGTGAATTCCTTTGTTTTCTTGTGTTAGTTACGTTTATGTTTTAATTATTGGTTTCATACGATTTACAGCTTGGAATAAATTATTTTTAATACAGTTTATTATGCATATTTTGTTGCATAAGTGGATGGAAACCAGGTTAACACTAGATTGGAGTGCGGAGGCAATAGGTGGATTTCACCCGCATCCCCTTCTTCAATCGCTTCTAATTAATGAATACATTCAACTGTCTCAGTCTTGAAGTTAATGAAATATTTAATTTTTTTAAATTAATTATATATATTTCGAACAGTTTGAATATTTAAACTCTTTAAGTTGGTATTCATCATGATGACATAAAATGTTTTTTTTTGTCACTTGCAAAAATTGTCGTATTGTTTTTTTGTTAATCTATATAGCCAGTAGCAAACATTTTATTAAAATCCATTTAGCCGTTTGGGAGTTACATACATACATATAAAGGGTTGCTCAAGGTGAGAGGTCTATTAGAAAATCGAAGTCATAAAAATTGATAATAAGAAATGCCTGTCCCATCGATTTTATTTGATTTTTGTAATTTTATTATTAATATTTTCAATATTTATATTAACGTTTAATGATATGTAATTGATAATTTTATGTTTTGAAATGGTTCGATTTAAGGCAAAATATATTTTTTACAGTTCTACCTTAGTTACTATGCATTAAAAGGCATTTTGTGATCACAACATTTTTTTTTATTTCTTCTAGTGGCGTTCGTGCGGAATTTGAACTGAATATTTCTAAAGAAAAATATGGTACGCTTCACTTCTGAGCAAATTTGATCTTTTGATTTTCTTTGATCTGACGCATGGTTTTTGCGTAAAAAAAAAAGAAACATTTCTTTGCGTGGTCATATGGCTATAACGTAAATTGATACTAGATATCTGTTTTTTGCTGTTTGGAAGACGCTTTTGTAAAAAGTGATTTAAAAGTGAGGTAAAATATTTAAAGGAGCGAGTCTTTGTGTGATTAAAAAAAGATATGGGTCCGAAATTGCGGGATTTCCTCGGAATTTCCTAAGGTGTTAAAATGTGAAGGAAAAAAACGAGTAATTAATAATACTTTTAAAACGTTTCAACCAATTTTATTCAAACTTGGTAAGTTGTCTTAAAAGACCAAGATACACTTGTTGAAATAATTGGATTGAGCTGGTTTCCATCAGTGGCGTTCGTTGAAATAATGCCGATCACAAAAAAAAGTATGAATTAAACAACTACTAAATCATTCCAACCTTCAAGACGAAGCAATATATTTCGCAAATCTGCAACATTCTGTACGGGTGTTGCGTATACCAGTCCCTTTAGGTGCCCTTATTAAAAAAAAATTAGCGGATTAGGATCCGGGGATCGCGATGGGTAAGGGTGAGGACCACCTCTTCCTATCCATCTATTAGGATATACTCTGTTTAACAACTCGCGTTCTTTCAAATCGAAATGGGCGGGCGCGCCGTCGTGCATGTACTACATGTTCTGTCTAATTCTATTGAGTACATCTTCTAACAAAGCAGTAGTCCTCTCTCTAAAAACTGATGCTATAGTTTATCAGTTAACCTTTGTG
This sequence comes from Kuschelorhynchus macadamiae, assembly GCA_030620095.1. Classification (NCBI taxonomy): domain Eukaryota; kingdom Metazoa; phylum Arthropoda; class Insecta; order Coleoptera; family Curculionidae; genus Kuschelorhynchus; species Kuschelorhynchus macadamiae. Next base: position 101,054 of record JAUTXW010003748.1, read on the forward strand.
GAAGAAAATGTAGGCCTATTATATAATTGTCAATAATACCCACCCACACATCCACTGCAAATGATATTGATGACGACTTTCAATTATGCAATGGAGATTTTCATCGGAACACATATGATTATTGTGAAAATTTATATGGAATTTATAAATTCGTCTTATCAGAAAATAAAACTTTAGCAAAAAAGTGGGTTTAGTATCAAGCATAAGAGAAAGCCACTGACAATACCACAAACTTTGGGTTATTAGTCTGGTAATAGCATCCTTACCATGTTGAATATGGTAAGGATGCAGTAAGTTTACTTTCAGTATTCTGAAAAAAATCGAAAAGAAACCATTATTTACTTGGCGAGCAATCTTCCTCGTATTAGTTTAGGCAATTATTGAACAATAGCAAGGACCTCTTCAAACTACTGTTTTAGCAGTTCTAGGTCTTCCCACGATATCTTCTGATCTACCAAAAGCGCCAGTTTCTTGCAAACGAATATGAATTTGCGTGAATGTTTTGTATCATGGTAAACAATTTTGCGGATAGCTAGGCCGTAGAACAAATGCATGTTAGCCATTTGAGTATTTATATAGGGAGCCATTTTTTTAAACTATTATTAATTTTTAACATTTAATAATTTCTCATTTATTTTGTCAAAATGTCATCTTCATGACATTTTATGTAACAATTAGCAAAGTCAACTTTGTTTAAATACGATGCATGGAGTCGCTGATTTTATTTCAGATATTGATGTGGAGAAATGGCAGTTATGACAATTATAAAAATTGATATTAATGACAATTATAAAAATAATTTTTGTTACGAGAAGAAGCAGTGGGAATACCATATTTTTTAGAAATATTTAGTTCATATCCCGCATGAACGCCACTGGAAAAAAATTTAAAAAATATCGTACATCAGCTTCTTAATATTACATAGTAGCTTTATACGAAATTTTATTAAAATATCTGTGGTATCATAGATATTATAAAAAAAGGATAATTGTTTGAAAACTTTACCACCCAGTATCTCAAAATTTAAGACATTTAGAACATATATTCATATGAAGTTTTTTCATAAAATGAACCTAAGAATCACCTCCTTAAATATTTTATCTTACTTTTGAAACGTCCTATATAAAGTATAGACAACTGTTATTTAAATAATTTGAATATCACAAATATTTGTAATCTACCTTCAAATGCTCAGTTATAACATGGCAGAAATCCAGGCAGTAATTATTATCACTATAGATCTTATTTAGTTATATGCTAGCAAAAGTATATAAAAACATTGTTTTTGCTCTTGGATTTGTCTCAGGACATTTATAATTTTTTGTATTATATCTAAATTTAATTAATTACAAACTTCCGCGGTTAAAAATAACTACATCGTCAACTCAACCTGGGCTAACCAAAAAATTAACCAACAATGCATATCTGCTTGGGATTGTGGAGGTTATGAGAACCATGGTTTTGTGATTTTGAAGTTTAATGTATATGATGAAAAGTTTGTATGCAGAGTTAAATTATATTAAATAATTTGTTAAAATAAATTATTATTCAGTGACTTCATCTACAAATTTGGACGTAACCGGCGTAACCCATCTAGGGTATACCCAAATGATAATGTTTATATATTTCATATCATAAGCGCCGAGTTAAAAAAAAGCAGAGGTGGCTGGAGCAAATTTAAACCTAGAAAAGTGACTTAAAATAGTGCAACAAACAAAAAAATGTTTCAATGCTCATTGAATTGTGCAACATAGATCTTATGAAAGATTTTATATGAATAGGAAAAGCATTATATTCGTTCACATTTACGTCCTAGTTTTGTGGTATAGCTTTATCACCGTTGTTGTTTTTCAGACACATTGCAGTAGGTATATAAAGGCCTGAGTCCCACCCGTACTTTTTTGAGGCAGTCATATAATTGTAGACATAATGCTCTTGGTTATGTAAGTTTGAATATTTACCTTCTATGAGCAGATTTAACGGATCCATATCTAAAGTGTTTCTCCACCCTAAACATATAGATCCAGCATTCTGGTATAGGGAATCGAATCATAACATCTTCACAAGGTATTTGACCCAATTTTCTGGAAGCGAACCCTGGAACTAGAACATCAGCTCTCAGTTCTATCTGAAAAAGAAATAAACGGTGATTTTTTAAAAATATTAGTAAGTGAATTTGTTGGTTGTTTGTTTTAGATCACTGGATGGTAATATGTTGCCTAGAACATTGAATTAGTTGGGTACTCATTTATCTGACGAAGACTGATTAAGACCATTTTCTTAGAATTAACTTAAAGTTAGTAAAAACACATTTGTCAAATAATATATTAATGTACGCTACACAGTCATAGTAACATTTTGTTTTAGATTCACGTAAAAATTACATAATTCATTTTCGTATGACAAACCATTATTATTCAAAATGACACATTTTAGTAATAAAATACGGAACTTTTCTTCTAATCACGTTTTATTGGATATTCAGAAGATACATTCAAATAAATCATTGGCGTATGTACAAAATATTTAATTGCCGCCCTGCATGCACGCTATGGCAAAAATATCAATGTCTATAACTAAAATAAAACATTCGAGTAGATCATTATTCTACAAAATTTTCAAATCGCGAAATGTAATCATTTTTCATATATTAAAAAATTATAATAAAATATTTAAATTTAAACACATATTTGTAGACACTAGTTAAACTTTATCTATAGACTGCAAATCGGCTGTCGGTCTATGTTTCATTAGTTTATATCTTTCAAAGTAATTTGAAAGATTACCCATTACTTTACTTATAATAAACTGAGAGTAGGCATTTGAGACGCAGGAATTTCAGAGAAGCCACTAACGATCTTTTTTTTGCAAAAATCGGTTTTTGTTTAAGTTGCGATAGGGGTAGGTTCTCAGATTCGAGCTACATGCCTAAGAAATAATAAGCGTAGAACTTGTGTTGTTAGAGTAACAATTTATTATATGGTCGTCTCGAATCAGATGTATAATTCTTAATGCGACCTAGACTAAACTAATTAATAACACAAATATTACAACAAAGCTGGGGTAAGTAATTGATCTACTTATGGTTTAATAATAGAACATACTTTTGAAATTTGAGATCCAACTACAGCTTTTGTAAAAATGTTGTACGAGCAACCAAAGGAATGCTTGCTAATTTGGAAATTGTTGTGAGTAGAGATCTTTTTCTACTCACCCATTGTCGCAAGACTTCGAAAATCAATGTGACTGGAGGGTTTGTAAATCTTCATGGTAGTGATATAACATTCTATCTAAAATTTGATTATAATCATTTCATACCACGAATATTTGTGAAATAGAAGTCACATTTCGATGATGAGATCTCTTGAACAAGCGAGGTATTTTAACTACGAAGATTTAGTAAACACTTCGCCTATCCTTGGAATAAGGTGGAGCCAACTGGGACGAAGGAAAAATGTATCTGCCAGTTTCTGTAACACACATAGATGAACAGGTAGATAACCTGGTTTAGTTACTATACTACTATACTGCCCAGTTTACTATCGAGTGAGAGTCTTGCTGTGCCATTTGATATACTGCGCCCGCCTGCTATTCAAGCAAGCAAGAAAATGACGGTCAAATTATGAATCTTACCCTAGTTCCTGTAACACATATTTGAGCTTTAAGTTGCAAAGGAAGTTCTCTGTTTTTGGGAGGCCTGACTCGAAATCTCATTAGTTCTATGTAACAAGCATCTGGAGGCTTAAATCTGAAAAAAAAGAACATGTTTAGATGTAACAATACAGAATTTAGAAATGTCTTCTTAATAGCCATTGAATGGCATTCAGGAATTTTTCAAATCCTAACTGAAATGGTGTTTCGTAACAGTTCAGGAAAATAACAGCTGTATAATTACCTGATCGGAAACAACATTTATGCTCCATTCATCTCAGTGGTAGAACGCATGGTATTAGTGTTGAAAAAATAAACTCAAAAAATGTTTAAGAGTTTTGTTATGATATTCATTATTTTATATTTTTTGGTTTCATGTAGTTATTTAGGAAACAATTATACGTTAATATCTATACTGAAAACAATTAAACTAATTTAAATGCGAATTGTCCTAGTGTGTCAAAAAACAATCACATGATCTAGTTACAAAAGTAGTTATGAATTTTTAATTGTAAAATTAATTGCTTATTTATCTACTTCTAACCATAACCAAAAAAAAATTAAAAACAAAAGAATATTTCGCTTACATCGTATTGTCAGGAGCTATTCATGGTAGGAAAATACGTAAGTTAAAAGTTGCAATATAATAAAACGTATATGAGTCTTTTAAACTTACTTAATAATGTGAGTATTTTCATATTCGTCTTGCTGAATACATGAATGAAACTCTACGTTTTCTAACCTAATCCATTCTTCTGTGACAACAGGTATAATATCATGGCGTCCTACTACTTCTTTGCCTTGTCTTCTCATATCATTAATACCTTAAAATCGGAAAGATTTTTTTCAATAGCAATTTTAGGCTCCATTGACACTTTTCTTTAAAACATTACTATATCTAAGCCACCAACAAAATAGGTGATGGGGCATCCTAGGGGCTTTTGCCCTAAATATTTAACCCAGTAATAAAGCAATACTTTACTGCTTGCTAGCATAAAATTACGCCATCAAAAATTGTAAAAGTACAGTAGATAATACAAAATAATAATTTAAAAGTGACTGGTTGGACTTGTTAGCTAAATACTGATCACAACAACATGGAATGGAAGCTGGAACACTTCTTCTTGCAGAGGTTGCGGATAAGCAGAGGAAAGAATATCACATTTAATCCATGAGTTTCTTACTCTACCATTAGTGACAGAATCCATTCTTGGAAAGCGTTAGCCTATCATCCAAGTGACATTATCACCTATTTCGAAAGAATATGTTGGTTAATGACCTAGGGTGAGTATTATTCCCATTGTAAAGAACAAGGGGTCCAATAAAACCTAATTTGTCTGTTATAAAATACAACATATAAATACTTTTAAAACAGGTGGTATAAACTGTTATAAAATAGTTACAAAACTAGAAAGTTTATTTTAAAATGATTTATAATATAAAGTATATGAATGTAACAATATTATAGATATATTTTTCTGGTAACTCTCTTATAGATTTGCTAGGTGGAAGAGAAAACAGGGGTGTATAATGGGATTATTGGTACAGATATTACTTGCCCTTTAAATTTATATTATCATTGTAGATATTAACGCACCTAGTTCTATATCCGGCATTCCAGTTAAAAATCCAAGAAAAAAAAGTCGCACCCTTGCTATTTGCTTCTCGACGCAACCTAAAAGAAAATATATGTAGCTTATATTTTTTATTATTATTAGCAAATATAAAAAAAGAACAACAATATTACCTTCGGAATTTTGCTCAACATATAATTCATCTACAACGGTAACCTGTACCTCTTCCATTTTGTAATGAAGAGCCCTATCTCTATGAGCTTGGAGTCTAAATAGCGCTTCTTCAATACACATTGAGAATTGCTTCAAGTCTTCATAATTTAACGAACCCAGTTTCATAAGCTGGGATACTTGGGGAGCATGTTCAACGGGAAGACCTAATTTTTTTAAGTCGCTGCCAAACTCCTTTACACCTGAAACATTGAACATCTTGATTAGTACTGCCTAGTTATTTTACAAAATAAGAGCTTGTAAGTAATGTTAAATTAAATTAACAAAACATTGATTGCGGAACAGGATTCCATAGTGACCTGCCACGTGGCCATAATTTTTATAAAAGCATTACATACAGTGCAAATTGGTATAACATGACAAACACAAACTAAAATTATTCCAGGTGAGTGGAGGCCACTATAATCTGTAATGAGAATATGTCCCTTGAATTGTTGGGTTACAAAATATGGTAATAGTAAAGTAAGATCTACTAAACTTTAAATAAGAAATGTGGTTACCTTTAATGCTAAAACAATAAGAGCTCATTACAGAGACTTATTTAAATTTTTAAATACAAAATAGGTTTAATTCGTCAATACTGATAACTAATTTAAAAACTTTTGTTTAAGAATTTCCATGCACGAATCGTTTGCTTGATAAGTAGAAATCATCGGAACCTTTATCTTGAACAAATTCATTCCCACTGCTAGTGCAATTGGTGTCAATTTTCTAGTGAAATAACTTAATGGTTAATATGACCATTTCAGTATCACCATCTTTTCATTCAGTCAGTCAAGGGAGCAGGTTCACAAAGGCCTACTTGTAATTAGCGCAAAGTATACTATTAGCCTTTTTCGCAGCGTGAAAATTGTATGTAAATAAAGATTAAATGAAAAACATTTTATGAAATTTTGTCTCAAAATGTAGGCTAATGCTTTCGGCACTCAGCATCAACAAAAATATGTTTTAAGTCAAAAATTGTATGACACAATTTTACGTTTTTTAAAGGCTTTCTGTTGATGTGTATCTATAGCAATCGTAAGCAAATTAGTGTACATGTTAAGACACAGAATATCATGAAATATGTTTCATTTAATCTATATTTATATATACTTTTTACACTGCGAAAAAGTAAGGTTCGCGTAAAAAAGTTCTGACGAATACATCAGTCGCCGGATGCTAGCTTAACTAATAATCACAAAATATGATCGTGCAAATAGTTAAATATTATATTGCACACTTCACAAGATAACATCATTAAGCAAAAATATAAGCTGTTAGACACGTAGGAAAATACAAACAAAAGGAAAGAAAGAAATCTAGTTTATGAACAAAATTAACCACATTACGTCTGAAAGGATAGAACTACTATACTGAAAGTGCCTTAGCCGATAGAGAACAAAAGAAAAACAGCTCGCAGGAAACTAACAAGGCTTTGAAGAGACATGTTCAGTAGGCCTATGTCTAGAAGTAAACCAAGTAAGAGTGATAACGATTTAGTTCATGAAAGACGCTATGTTTTTTAATGACACTTTCGAAAACGTTAGACGTCTTGAGACTAAACTGAAAAATCTGACTGTAATAAGATTTCGCTTATGCGCAGTTGACTGTACTGTATTGGACTGCTGAGATAACCCAATATATTAGTCACACCATTAGATTAGTGTATGTAAGTTTCTTGAAGGAAATCTATTAAAAGAACAATCATTCGGAAATATTGCCATTGTTCTGTATTATTACAAAACTATAATTGCTTTATAATATAATTTAGCCAATGAACACATAAAGAGATTACGGGAAAAAATACCCCAGAAGCATAACTACAAGTGCTAAATTTCAGCATTACAGAACAAGAAATATTTTTCAATTTTTTGCTGTTTAAATGTTTCAAGCATTCTATTTAGGCTACGTTATTTTTTACCTTGATAATCGCCTTGAATGGCATAGGCTGCAAATTGGCTCAACTTATTCGTAATTCTTTCGGCTTTTTTTACTTGTCCTGGTCGTACTCCTGGTCTTTCCTTGTAGAAAATATATTGCAATTTTACTGTGAATATTTTACCAAATTGGTCGTATTGCTGTGCTCCAATTTCGGAGACCGAGTAGCATGGCTGCAGAGGCAATTCCTGAAACAAATTATTTTGTTATAATTAATCAAAACATTAAACTCTCTTATTAGTGTATTTCCTTATTGTTTTGATGTATGAAAATAATATTTCTTTTTGATTATCTTATTTTATACAAATCTTTCAGGATGTTTACATTGAAGATTATTTGTTTCTTCCTTGACTATTTTTTTTTACCTGAAATGGATCCTTATCAGCTTGTTGATTGAATAATTGTAAAAGTACACAGTCCGGCTGATAACATAATTTCACGAATATTTTTTTCCAAAACCTCTGCCCAGTAATTTTTTTCTTATTGGGTTGCCTGAGGTGCATTTCCCAGCCTTCTTCAGTATATATTACTCTTGGGAAATCTTCTAAAGGCTGGGTTGTATCCTCATCGAATAATGGTGTGGATGGTGACTCTTGGGAGTCTGTTCTTTTTAGTTCAGTGCCTACAAAAATAATAGTTCATTAGAGGTCATTAGCATATAACATTGTATTAATTTATTTTTATTTGTAGATAACATTCCTTTTATGGAAACTGGCATAAAAACAGAAACGTTAAATATTCTGTTAGTATTTATTATTTTCCGGGTTGCTTGACTTTCTATGTAAAAGCGTCAAATTCGATACTCTTGCGTTTTTGCAGTAATTTGGCTGTTCCACAATTCGAAAGAAAAAGTTCATAAAACGTCCAAAGGACAAAGTAAATTTTAAGCTTGAATTTTAATTTTTTTAAATTCTAAATCTAATATGGTTTGGAATAGTTTCGTTGGAAAAAAGATAAATAATAAAACATTAGATATACGAATTTAACACATATGGCACCACATTCCTTATTAAAAATAAGAAAACTAGTTCCTATGAACATGAATACCGCAACGATTCGTTTTCAAGATAAAGGGTGTTAAAATTTTAAATATATTTCAGTTTTCTTGTGTAACTCCTGGTTACGACCTCTTTGACAGCCCTAAAAATGTGCTCTAAGGGAATGACCTAGTTTGGTATTTTAAATCTCTTCTTAACCTTCCCGGAAACTTTTTTCAATTTTTGGTATTTATGCTGTCAAGTTTTTGCCGCCACGATTAATAAACACCCTGTTTATAAATGTCAATGTGTATGGAATTGTTACTGCAATGTTGTGGTCTATTTGTAATAAAATACAAGGCCGAAGCATCTTTTGTTTAGCGAGTTACACAATACTTATAATTATAATGTCTAATCTTAAAATGCCTATGATATTGTTAATATTTTACCAAACAAATGTTACAAAATTATCTTTTTAATTTTTGAAGTTAAAAAAATCGTGACAAAAAATCACTCTCTCAGATTGTTTGGTAACTGCCTGTATTATTGATATCTCCCTGTTAAAGAAAGGAAACATGTTCAGGTCATTCTGAATCAGAGTTTTGACTTTATTTGTGCTTTGTCCTTTGCCTAACCTGACCATTAAGTTAGTTATATTGGTAGTGATTCTTGATAGGGACGATTTTAAATATGTAAGTTGCTGTAACACAAGGTATTTTTTAAAGAGATCCTTATAATCGAAATGGAAATAGATTCAACAATAATAAGACTGATTAAAACTCACTAGTAGGACTTTATTTTTCCGATCGTTATCGAGAGAAACCGTACTTTGTGATGAATGGTTTTCATATTTATACACTTTCGTCGATAACTGAAGTTGATATGAAAGCATTTAAATCTTTGGTTTGATATTGCGTGCAACTATTAATAATGTAAGATTTAATTTTCAAATTACTAAGAGTTAAGTTATGCAAAATACTATTCTCAGTGATTCCTTACGGTTGTTCCGCCGCAGTCACGGCGTCAAGACCACGAAATTTGGGTATATAGCAAATATTAATATTTTCGTATCTGCGTAATCCGTACCTAGTTACGCTCCTGCTTTATTCTGATAAAATGCTTACCATACGGTATTACTGGTTCTTGAGCAACTGCTGAGCTAACGTCATTCTGTTGATCAAACGGATTGAATCGAGGCGAAGTGTCAGTAAAAGCCGTTTGAGTCTGTACAGGTGGTGGCGCAAGAACTGGAGTAACTCCGGAAAAAGTTTTTTCCATTTTAGGTCTAAAAAATTACGTGAAACAAACAAGTAATTAAATATTTTTGAAAAGTCTAAACTCTAATAAAAGAACTAAACAAAAGAATAACTAACTAAAATGTTTTACATGTATAGAAAAACTCACCTAATAACAACAGAAAAGTCTTTTTCTTCTTCCGAATCTTGACTCTCATGTCGTTTTCCTCCGGGTGGTTCCTTCATGGCTAAAAACTCATCAAAGACTTCTTCATTACCAAATCCACTCTCTCCTTCATTTGCAGTTCCGAACTCATTTCCCCAAACACTACCGGTATTTTGGGTAGTTCCAAATGCGTCGAAGGTACCATTTTTGTTTTCGTCTCCTTTTACTGACTCAAATTTCTCAGCAAATGCGTCGAACTCATCATTGAATCGATTTTGAGGAACAACAGATGTGTTAATTTCCGTCACACTTCCAAAACCAAAAGCATCGTTTGTAGATAATGGTATCGGAGTAGGAGCGGGTGCGGGCGTACTAAATATGTCCATCTTGTCAGTATCTCGAGGAATCTCTACTGGGTCTTGGGAAAAATTGTGGTCTTTTCCTTGGCTTGCTAAGTCATCTGTTGCTGCAAACGGCTTAAATGTTACACTAGACACTGAACCCTTACTCTGACTATCACTCGTGTCCATTTGCAAGTCACCGGTTTCTGGGCTAAGCAGACTATCCTTTCCTATTTCCGATCCTTGATTAGTCGGTGTTACATCCTCACTTTGATCCAACACAAAATTAGGCGACGCTTCCGCTTTTACTAAATTTTCTTCAGTGACTAAATTTTCGGTAATCGTAGGAGTTTTGCTCTCAGGCTCAAGTATAGCATCACATAACAAATCAGGCACTTTTTCTTGCTTGGGTGCATTATAAAGGTTCAGAATGTCGGCTTTGGTCGCAAGTTTGGGTTGTTGAGGTTCTACATCGAACATGTCCATTATATCATTTTGTGCTTTATTACTTTGTGCATTCTGAGCATTTACGAAACCGTTTGCATTTTGGGGAGGTGCAAAAACATCTGCACGCGGTGATAATTGTGATATTGTTTGTGGAGGTAATTGTGACCGTATCACACTAGGAGGAGGTGGCTTTTGAGGCGGGGCAGGTCTGGGCGGCCTAATAGGAGGTGCTGGCCTAGCCGGCATAACATTTGGCGATACGGGCTTTGGCGGTGGTTCAGCAGAAGGATTTTGATTTATGTCGTGACTTGAATTCAAAGACAACAAATCTTCGGTTGTATTTTGGTTTTCTTGTTGTTTACTGCTGATTTCTCCAACATCTAACAATTCTCCAAATGTAGGCTCCGGAGTAGGACTAGGCGATTGAAGATCTCGCATTGAAACTGGACTTGGAGAGCGTGTAGGTGGTATTTTATCCAGTAAATGAGAACTGGTAGCATCCATTGCCCCCATGACTGACATGAGGAGATCCTGGGTTTCTTTACTTTGGGTAGGACGAGGAGGTGGTGGTCTAGCAGGACCTGAATTATCATTTGAGTATTTTAAATCTAGTTCAGTAGGTTTTTGAGCTGTAGATGTTACCAGTTGAGACTGAGTGTTTTCCCTATTTGGAAACACATCATTGTGAACGGTACTAACATCGGTAAAAAAATTGTTGCTCGCTGTGACGTTTGTATTAGTAGAGAAGAAATCTTGGGTAGTACTGGAAATATCCATGAAAGCATTTGAGCCTGAAACACCCGTAGGAACTGCTGCTTCGGCTGGTTCCAAATCCATAGGATCAAATGCGAATGGATTGGAGGCAGCTACGGCTGATTGTGAAAGAAATGGGTTATCCTCTATGCCAGAAATATTCTGTGACATATCATCTTCTATAAGAAATGGATTCGAATTTCCAGATACACTACCTGTATCATCAAACCCATCGTCATGGAACAAAAATGGATTAGCTGCCATTTTTAAGTTTGATTTTAAAAATTTAAATGAACTACTTTCTTTAAATAAGTTCAGATTCCAGAACTTTTAATTCTGCACGCCCCGGTTGCATATTACTCGCGAAACTAGTATCAAAGGGATCGAAATCGGCTGACTCTATATCTACACTTTTTTCAAATTCCGGAGATAGAGGTTTCTCAATAATGGTATCTCCACTATGGACCAATAAATCTTTATTTTGTTCCAGTACTGAATTTCCAGCAACTGGTAGGATCAACTCATTTTCTAGAAGTTTTAATTCAGCCTTGCCTGGAAGAATATTTGTTGCTATGGATGTATCGAATGGATCTGCGTAGGACAGGATATCTTCAGATAAATTATATTTTATTTCTGCAGCAGGAGTTAATACCTTAGCAGTAATATCGTTGGATACAGAAAGCAGATCTATCTGCTCTTGCTTTACCGGAAGAGGTTGTGGTTTTGATTTTACTATTTCCTTAATAGCTTCCACAGCAGCAACTTTGGCCACTTTGCTTTCATCTCTTGGATCGAAATATGAATCTTCTAGTGAAAGGCGTTTTTCAGTATTTGGATCGAATAATTCGTTTTCTATAATTTTTATTTCGGCTTTACCTGGTGCTAAGCTTGGCACAAATGAAGTATCAAAAGGATCTTCTACAGTTGCATCAGGACTTTTATTACAGTCAGGTACTGAGTTTTTTCGTACATAAAAAGGCGTTAAAGGCTTAACAACCTTGACTGCATCTTCAGTACCTAGTAAGTCTGTCTGGTTTGAAGGTACCGAAAAAGAAACGGTTTTAGATGTTCCTACGTTTAGAACATCGGGTCTTGATAAAGTTCTCGTTTTTTTAACCTCAAGTGCTCTAGGATTAAAGTCATCATCATCTATAGAAGCAGTTTTGAGTGCTTTAACAGGTACGGTCTGTACAGTAGACTTAATATCAAACAGAAGTTCATTTTCTAAATATTTTAACTCGGTTCGCCCGGGAGCTTTTACAGCTTCTACGATGGAAGTATCAAATGGATCGCTGTATTTTATTTCATCAAATATTTCGTTCTCTGTGGGAAGGATTGGTTTGTCACCTAATTTAGAAAGGTCGGTTGTGCTGCCGCCCAGTAGATCTCTATGTACGGTGGTTATGAGGCTAAGCTTCGAATCTGGAATTTGATAAAAATGATCAGATAAGTATAATCACTCGATGGCTTTGGAGTTGTAACTTTGAATATGAACATTTATCAGCTAGTCGTATTTATCAGGATTCATTGTAATGTGGAAAAGCGAGGAACAAAGCACTACTTGAGCTAAATTTCTATTGAAGCAGATTTGTGCCGATTAACAATTTATCTATCTATTTACCTAGGAGTCTATCTTTACCTAGTGTATCTTTCTTTGAATCTGTGGTACTTTCGGGAGCTCTAGAATCGAAGTCAACATTGCTTTCTAGAATTTCCTTTTCTATCAATTTTAACTCTGCTTTTCCAGGTAATATATTATCCGCAAAAGTAGTATCAAACGGATCATCTGCTGTTAGTTCAAAGACCTCGTTAGCAGTAGCACTAAAATTTTAAGAATTACATTAAGAATACATTACGAATTTACGGTAAAAAGTTTGTGTTCATGTCTAAAAACTAAAGTTTTGACAAAAATAGGAAGCGGAGAGGGAAAGAGTGGAGGGCAAACGACTTGTTGGTTCAATTTTATTAAAAATCCTGCATATATGATAGGGAAGCTTACTTCACATATTAATAAAAATATTTGCTGAGAACTAAAAATTATGAAGGGGCGGAGAAGAACTGCCGAGGCATCAAATAGTTGTGATATTCATATTTATGAAAAAATGCATAATATACCCAATGAGTTCAGGGATAGACGGGAAAACCAACAGACAGTGTCACGTTTTTAAAGGTTATTCGTATCATATCTACATACGGACAGGAGATGTTTTATTTATGAGTGTGTGATTTTGACTCGGTAGTTTAGGGGTAGGAGACCGTGCAAGATGTGTGGGTTTGGTATGCCTGGTTGGGCACCTTCCCGAGGTGCCTTTGTTTGTTTGTTCGGATGATAAAATTACGACTCGGTTCGTAGACTTGGAGTCGATTGCGAACAGGAACAAGGCTTCTTACTCAACACATACACTACACGATATAACGGCGTAAAAAGACAACGTAACACATTCCGTAGTATAATAGTGTGTAGAGCAATAAAGAAATCATATATATCTTGATATAAGATAAATTTCAAGGCACTCACCGGCCGTCACCTTCAAATTTTAGTCAAAAATTAATGGTCATATAGGGATGATCTGGTTATATCCTGGTCAAGATCCAATATGGTGGAACAATGTTAAAAAAATTATTACTAACAAAACTAATTATCTTAAATTTTGCACCAAAGTCAAGTGTTACATAGGAATAAACTGGTAAGATTTTGATATAAATCCAAGATAGCAAAACAAAATAACAACCTAATAAATTATTTAAACAATTAGTCTGAAAATATTACTTACTTCTTACTATACTGGTAAGGTTTAGATAGTAAGATTTTGATATGAATCCAAAGTAGCAAAACAAAATAACGGCCTAATAAATGATTTAAAAAATTAGCCTCAAAATACTACTTACTACTTACTAAACTGGTAAAGTTGTGGTACGAATTTTAGATAGCGAAACAAAATGGCAGCCAAATAACATTTTTAAAAAATCTATGTAAAAAAATCTTATTCAATTCGCAATTTTGCAGACAAAAATGGGGTAAATTGTAATAATGTCAATGTAAAAACTACTTATTGAATTTATTTTAAATTATGCCCAAAAGTCAATTATAGCATGAACTGGTAAAATATTGGTAGGAATCCAATATGATGGAACAAAATGGCGTTCAATCAAAATATTTGAAAAGACAATATATATATATATATATATATAACACATACAGGGTGGCCCAACGAAAAGGTCCCACCCTTATTTATGACTTTCCTGGTATATTTTGGGAAAAACGCTTGGACACGTCAATTTTGATTTTTAGGGGGACGTCTTTTCATGTATGATTGTATAATACAGGGTGTTCCAAAAATAAGATATCGCATTACACTTGACATTTTTAAATGGAAACCCCCAATTTTTTTTCTATTTTTGGATTCTCCAGGAAGTTTTTAGTAACTTTTGTATAATAGAGTTTATACCTATCTTCAACCATTTTGAAGTTATTTGAATAATTGAATAATATCAAGTATTGATAAATTAAATTCAAGAAAGGGTCAAAATAACGAAACTTTATTATCAAAACGGAAACATTGCAAGGGCTACTGCCCGGTTGTTTAATACGTTACATTCAGTCAAAAATATTAACCATAAGTATGTGGCTAAATTAATAAGAAAATTTGAAGCAACTAGATCTGTATCTAATATTCGCCGGAATCAGGAACACTAAACCATTTACAGTTTTACATTCACATTAAAATTTAAACAAAAATTAGTTACTTAGCTACAATGTGTCAAAAAGTCAATGTGGTAATAAATGTTGAAAGTGGTGTCCGTTTACCTCCATGCAATAATAAATATTTTGCTCAAATCTATTCCTAACATTTTCACACATTTCTGGAGTTATTTGTCTGCATTACGCCGTGATCCGCTCCCGAAGATCTTGGATGGAGTCTGGCTTCGTACTAAAAACCTTACTTTTTATATGTCCCCAAAGAAAGTAATCTAAAGGACTCAAGTCCGGAGACCTTGGTGGCCACTCAATGGGGCCGCGCCGTCCGATCCACTGATTTGGGAAATGGGTGTCCAAAAACTGTCGTACTGGAGCTACATAGTGCGGTGGTGCACCATCTTGTTGGAAATGAAGAAAATTTTCATTATAATTAACCTCATTTTCTATTATTTCGGTTATTCGTGGCTCTATTGTATTTTCCAACATGTCCAAGTACAACTCCCCCGTCAAGTTTCCAGGAATAAAGAAAGGTCCTACAATATGATTTCCGAAAATGCCGGCCCAGACATTAATTTTTTGTGGGTATTGCGAATGTACCTCTCGAAACAAATGTGGATTCGAGTCGCTCCAATATCGACAATTATGTCTATTTACAGCACCATGTAAATAGAAGGTACATTCATCCGAAAAACAAATGTTAAATAACAAATTTGGGTTATTGTTCAAACGTTGTGTCATTAATTCGCAAAACTCCAACCTTCTATCATAATCGTCTTCATTAAGCTCATGGACAAGTTTAGTTTTGTACGGGTGAAATTTATAGGATTTCAAAATTCTTTGCACTGTTGAGCGTGTAAATCCTGAAGAAGTAGCCAGACCACGAGTACTTTGGGTGTTGTCAAGAGCCACGTGTCCCAAAACTGCTATTTCTCTGGCTTCATTTCTACTTGGACGATTTTCCTGATTCCGGCGAATATTAGATACAGATCCAGTTGCTTCAAATTTTCTTATTAATTTAGCCACATACTTATGGTTAATATTTTTGTCTGGATGTAACGCATTAAACAACCGGGCGGTAGCTCTTGCAATGCTTCCGTTTTGATAATACAGTTTCGTTATTTCGACCCTTTCTTGAATTGAATAAATCATTGCAAAATATTATAATAGAACTAGGCAACTTAACGATTTCAAATCAAAGATAAAGTTGTTCTATGATTTACGATGACATTGACGGATGCTAAATTTCTTGCTGGTATCGGTGATTATTATTTTTTTCCGTATTATCAGTACTAAATTAAATGAGGCGAATTTTATAAAAAAAATTAAAAAAACTTCAAAATGGTTGAAGATAGGTATAAACTCTATTATACAAAAGTTACTAAAAACTTCCTGGAGAATCCAAAAATAGAAAAAAAATTGGGGGTTTCCATTTAAAAATGTCAAGTGTAATGCGATATCTTATTTTTGGAACACCCTGTATTATACAATCATACATGAAAAGACGTCCCCCTAAAAATCAAAATTGACGTGTCCAAGCGTTTTTCCCAAAATATACCAGGAAAGTCATAAATAAGGGTGGGACCTTTTCGTTGGGCCACCCTGTATATATTGTGACTATGTACCGAACTAAATTGGGTCACAGTTCACTATTCCTAACAAATTGCAAAAAATCAGAACAGGAGATTCATATATAAACATTATTTATATAACTCACTCCTTTTCAAAAGGTTTCCAATCCTGCGGATCTTCAACAACGGTTGATGATAAAACTTGTCGGAGAACTGCGCTTGTAACAATGCTGGAAGGTCCTTTCGATAAACTTTCGGCCGCTAAAGCCTCAAATTCTTTGTCGTCCTCGTCTTCTTCAAATTCGTTTAATATATTTTGCTGTTTTTTCTGGGTTTGACCTAGACAAACAGATATGAAACTTTGAATATTGAAAACATCTTTTGTCTGCTATTTAGAAAATTATCGATCCTGATGCCAATTTCGCTGTGCCCTCTCTATCCTTACTATTTTTACTTCCCCATATACAGGGTGTTAAAAAAGTACGCTGCCAAACTTCAAGGGACGATTCCTCGCATTATTCTAAGACAAAAAGTTTATATAAACATAGTTCTGAAAACGAATAGTTTTCAAGATACAGGGTGTTAAATTTCTATGAAAAAAAATGTTTTTCTATCATAACTTTTATACCACTCTAGATATTTTTATTAAATTTGGTGTACATCTTTTACCTATTAAAGAGCAGTTTTAGATGCAAAAGTATTTTTTAAATTTCTACCAGAGGCGTTCGTACGGAGTTTGGACAGAATGTTTATTAAGAAAAAAATGATACGCCACTGCTTTTTCTAAAAACAAAAATTATTTTTGAAATTCCCATTTAATTTTAAGCAAATTTGGTCTCTAGACTTACCTTCGTACGACGCACAATTTTTATGTAAAAAAATAAAAACAATTTTCATACATCTACTGCAATCCGAATCCAATTTGCAAGGATAATTTTTTGTAAAATCCGCTTCTGTTTAATTTTTATGAAACATACCTATTTGGAAGTGGGCACGCGTAATGCTGTGGTTAGAATAAAACATTAAATAAATAAAAAAAAACTAAACAACACCAAGACGTTTATTAATAAAATAATTGTAAACCAAACATAACTTAACCAAACTTACAAATAATAATTTCACAGAATTTAATTTTAAAGTAACTGCTGGAAATGGCCTCCCCCGACTTCAATACATGCGTTTGTCCGCCTTATTAGCGACTGGCGAACCCTTTCGAAAATACCAGGAGTGTTCCTAATAATTTCACAGGACTCTTCTATCCGATTTCGTAGATCGTCTTCGCTTCGAACTGGTGTTGTGTAAACTAATGCTTTAAGGTGTCCCCAGAGAAAGAAATCTATCGGATTAATATCAGGTGACCTGGGTGGCCAAAATTGTGGTCCTGCCCGCCCAATCCAGCGATCGGTATAATTTTGATCTAGGTACTGACGTGCCACTAAACTGAAGTGCGGTGGAGCACCGTCATGCATAAACCACATAGAACGCCTTTGCCTTAGTGGAACATCTTCCAAAAGTTCAGGTAAAACATGTTCAATAAATTGTCTATACTCCTCACCAGTAAGCCTGCTAGGCAGAAAGTGAGGCCCGATAAGGAAATCTCCTACAACTCCAATCCAAACATTTACAGAAAACTGCTCTTGGAAATGATTTTCAATTATGGCGTGAGGATTTTCATCGGCCCACACATGATTGTTATGAAAGTTTATGATTGCGTTACGGGAAAAACATGCCTCGTCCGTAAACAACACCTGAGATAAAAACCTTGGATTTTGCTATTAACTTATTTCCTACCCATCTACAAAAAGCCACTCTTAGCGGAAAATCTCTTGGCAAAAGAGCTTGGACACGTTGCGAATGATATGGATAAAGTTGTTGATCCTTTAAAATTTGCCATACTAATACGTGAGTAATGTTTAATTCAGTCGCAATTTTTCTCGTACTAGTTTCTGGGTTTTCATCAATTGCATTTAGGACAGCTTCCTCTATCTGAACCGTTCTTACTGTTCTTGGTCTCCCTATAAGGGCAGCAGACTTCTTAAAACTACCCGTTTCACAAAGTTTGGAGTGAATATTTGCAAAAAATTGTCTGTTAGGTAGTGGACGGTCAGGATATCTTTCTTGATACATCCGTCTAGCGGCGCGAGCGTTACCATCAGCCATTCCATACACGAAATGCATGTCTGCCATTTCACGGTTTGTAAACTGAACCATTTTTACCGAAAGAAAATTAAATAAACTTTTAAAAATTACACAAGTGCACCTTTATTAATAGTTTTGACAACTGTCATGTTATTGTTATAAACAAACGAAGAACTGTCGTTTAGCAAAGCAAAGCCCACCTTGACAATTTAGGTTTCTTTGACTACTGAATTAAATTGCAGTTTGTTTCTTAAATTTTCCTACCAAATTGTTAGTTCTATTAAAAAAAATACATTTAGAAATGAGGGTTTAATAGTGAATTGTAATAAATTAAAAAAAGGAAAATTAAGCTCGCGAATGGCAAATACAAATCACAAGTGTTGGCGCAAAAAAGTTTGGGAGATAAAAGGGGACATGACCCAGAGTCACTCAGTAGATTATTCCAAATTTATAATTATTTCTTTTTATGGGTACTACTAACAGCATTACGCGTGCCAACTTTCAAATAATATGTTTAATAAAAATAAACAGAAGCGGATTTTACATAAAATTACCATTGCAAAATTGCATTTGGATTGCAATGATTTTTATTTTTTTACGCGAAAACCGTGTGTCGTACAAAAGTAAGTCTGGAGACCAAATTTTCTTTAAATTAAACGGAGATTTCAAAAATAATTTTTGTTTTCAAAAGAAGCAGTGGCGTATCTTTTTTTTCTTAAAAAATATTAATTTCAAACCCCGTAGGGACGCCACTGGAAGAAATAAAAAAAAACCTTTTGCATCAAACACTGTCCTTTAATGGGTAAAAGATGCACACCAAATTTGATAAACATACCTAGAGTGTTATAAAAGCTATAATAGAAAAACAAGTTTTTTCTTAGAACTTTAACACCCTGTATCTTGAGAACTATTAGTCTTAGAATAATGCGAGGAATCGTCCCTTGAAGTTTGGCAGCGTACTTTTTTAACACCGTGTATATCATCTAATATATTATATTATTAATATATTACATAGACTATATAGGGAAGTGTTGGAATCGCAAACATTTTAGAAAAAAAATGTATGGTGTCTGTACGGATGTGGGTATGTAAGCAAAATATGCGTCAACGGTAACTTGGGAACGGTCAAACCAGATGGCTTCAAATTTGCCACAAAATAATCTAGGTTAGTATTTCGCGGGGCTTAGATTATGGATATCATGGGCGAAGATCTTCGATATTTTTAAGGGCTAAGTCAAATTGAAAACTTAAGTATTTGGGGTAAATCTTCTGACATTGAAAAATTGTGGAAATCATTGGTGTAGACACTTGATTTATGATTTCTTTTCGATTGTATATATCTACAATAAAATTTACGTAATATTTCGAAAAACGGCGAAAAACGTCAAATTTATTTTATTTTTTTGTAAACATAATAATGTTTGTCCATTATACAGGAAGGCCCAAAAAGGATGAGGCAGCCCACTAGAAACGGAAAAGAGAATTATTCAAAAAAAACTTATTTAATTTTTTGTATATATATTTTTTTCAGCTACACAGGGTAGCCCTAAAAGAGTGAAACAATCACCTGAAAATGAAAAAAAAAATATATTCCAGAAGCCTTTAGCTTGCTCAAAAAACAGCGAAACTCGTCAAATCTCTTTCTAATATAAAAAGCCAGGCGGAAGTGAAAGTTGTGCTAGAAATAAGGTTAATATATCTTTATCATCTGTGAAACCTATTAAATTGTACAAGTAGCGATAAAATTAATGATAATAAAATATTAAAATATAGCAAAAATAGCCGTAGCAGAAATAAAAGTTTTCATCATAATAGATGTAAAAAATGACATTTTCAACAATTGTATAAAAAATGGGGGTATTTCATTTAAAAAACGCTTCACCTATGGAGTAGGTAAGTGTTTTTGGTTCAAATGTATTTTTGTCCGACTTTCGAATTTTGCCGGAAAATTTACACTGATTGGCAATTTTCGTTTTTTTACAAAAGTACAGGGAACTTCAAAAATAAGGCCATGTTCAATCCTCGTTGAAACACTTTGTAAAAGCACCTTCATTTTCTTATATTTTTAAATTCCGGCAATGTTGCCAGGTCGTTCATTTCATATACAAAGGGTATTGAATCATCCATCTACGAATTACTAGCTTTGTAAAAACACCTTAGACCACTTGTCCATAGACTAATGTCTTTATTTTTAGAAATAGATATAATATTTAGTCAGCAAATACACACATCTAATAGGTTTGAAAGCATGTTAGCTATTTAAAAATCATAATTTCATAAGATCTCGAAAACTCTAAATTGCAACCACGATACTCTGAACGGACTCAAATTTTCATGGACATCGACAGAGAGCCATTTACTACGGAATTTGTGAGTGGTCCTTTAACGATATGCTTCTTTTGTCGAAAAATCAACAAAATCGAGTAAGGTGCAAATCTGTAAAAAAACTGCTTTGTTCAAACGATTTTTCTTATTACACAACGTGTACGTGGATTTGGGTAACATATAAAAACATTTTTATTATCGATTTTAGCAAAAAAGATATTCTACTTAAAAGGTTTTGCTTATTAAAAAAGTATGTTTGACCACAAAAAAATGGTGAGTAATTTGCAGTTTTTCTGTAGGACATGTAGTTATTAGGTAATTTAATGGACAGTGGGGTAAAATTTTAAAATTAGGTACCTTTTTTTCAATATGTTCAAATAATAATTTTCTCAAAAACTACCTGGGTAATCAAAAAACTTTGAAAAGCTTTTTGACTTATATTTACATGCTCTTTAATTTAGCAGTATAAATTTGATTTTTTTTTGTTTTGCAAACTTCGATTTTTGTTATGTTACCTAAATCCACCCACATGCTATATTAAGATATTTTTAACATTTATACCATTTCTTTTTTTAAATTGATTTTTCGAGGCTCCAAGTATGGTGTGATATTAATAGAATTAAACTGGATGTAGATAAATAAAAAAATATTACATTTTTCAGAGAGCTGTCAGCTAAACTGAATATATACTTTTTGAATTGTTTTAGAGAACGGAAAGTGTATTCGTGAAGTACGTTTTTATGTTAAGCTATATTGTGGATCATATTGGATATGTCACAATAAGACACTTAAAATATTGGGATTTCTAAAGCGATATAGCAGATAATTTAAGAATGTATGCTCTTTGAAGCCCTTATATGCCTACCTGGTAAAATCTTACATAGAACGTGTGCAGAACAGAGTATTGAGGTATATAAATTTAAACTCGGAATCCCACAAGATTTTATTGGATAACCTTTCCTATAATATTGTTAAATCTTAAAACCTTTAAGGAAAGCCATAAAGATATAAAGATTAACTTCTCATATAAAAGTTATTGAATAATTATATATGTCCTGAACTGTTGGCAAAGGTTAATATTAATGTATGTACAAGAAGTAAACAGATTTGATTTGGAACAATATAGAACGCTTCAGAGGGCAATATAATACATTAAATCGTTCTATGATATATACGATATTAGAGCTGATGTATTTAACACCCCTTTTAGACGTTTATGGGATGTCCTAACTATGATTCTATCAGTTCCTTTTACCTTGTTTGCATTTTTTTACAGTATATGATTAATCTACATTCACGAAGCAAAGACATAGTAAAACACATACATATACCCATTCAAAATCGAGTCAACTCTCGATTATTATGTCTTTGTTTCGTGGATGTAAATTAATCTTTTTTTGTGTTTGCACAATGGTGCACATTATTACTGATGTAAACTTTCAACATTCCTGACAGAATCTCTTGTTGCAATAACCTTGATAAAAACCAATAAAGGTCAAAACGTCGGCACTTTCTGAATAAACGGAGGTTTTATTTGATGTTAAGTCTATAGTTTTAGTTTAGTCTTTAAATAAAAATACAATTTTAATTCTATAAATTATGATTTCTTACTAAGTGCAAAGTAGCACATACAAATCTGTATACAATGATGCATTCACTTGATTTATTTATAAATATATATTTTAAATACCAATAATAAAATGCTGCTTTAATGTAAATATCTTAATCCCATTACACTAGTTCTCTACTATATACTCACTAGTTTCTGTTGCCTGAGTTGCAGGCGGTGGAATGTACAAGCTCCTATTTAAGTCGATAGGCTCATCGGGTAAAGGAATTTCGTCATCATCGAGTAATGTTTTAGTTTTCTCAGGGGAAGCAACAACTAAAAAGTAAGTTTATATCTATAAAACAGATTTTTGTTATTTAAAAAAGTCTAACCTGTCTGTGCACTAAAATTTGGCTGGGCTCCGTTGTCAAAACTACCTAAAAGTAGATCTTCCTCTTTCACAATTTGTCTTCTACTTGCTACTGATTTAGTAGCACAAGTTGGAAGCTGAACTCTGCCAGTTAAGACCTCAACTGCAGCCCCAAGAGGTACTAATTTCTTACCCTTTCTTTCGACGGCTGGACCTAAATCAAACTTTAAATGAAAATAATTGTATACACCACAATTCATTTGTAAATACTAAACACATAAGTATATAATTTTCTATATACTATATTATTAAGGTATCAATAAAATAAAAACATTTTAAAATAATGAACCCATAAAAACACATCTTTAAACTAAAAGTTGACATTAAATACTAAACACATAAGTATATAATTCTCTTTACTATATTATTAAGGTATCAATAAAATAAAAACATTTTAAAATAATGAATCAATAAAAACACATCTTCAAACTAAAAGTTGACATTGTCTTAAGTAGCTGATAATGCCAAACTAAGTCTATAATTATTCCATAGTTGATATTTTAGAATGTGTGCTACCCGGAAAAATGAAATTATAAAATAAAAAAAAACGAACAAACTATGTGAATACTACGAACATCTAAGATATGCTGTAACCACCGCTATTGATAAATAATAAATAATATATAAATTTTCGAAAATCCCGAAAGAGCTGAACGTGGATTTCATTCTCAGAACAGTTTGGAAGTACAGAAAAAATTAATATTTTTTTATTAACTTCACTAACTCTTTAGATGCTAATCCGGTTAATATAATTAGATAGTATCTAAAAAACAGAAGAGGCGGTGCGGGCAGTTCTCACAGACATAAAAATTACATAATTAGAAATAGAGATGTTTACGGATTAATGGAATCATTTAGGTGTAAATTAGGAAAGTTAAAATAAAGAGACAATTTTTACTTTTGTTTGTATAGTACTTTTCTTTATTTAATAAAAAATGGCTGATCTCAGAACTCCATGCAACAGATAGTTTCGGAGATATGGCATTTCGAGGTTGGTCGAAAATATGGAAAAATCGCTTGAAAATTGTTATCTTTATACATATTGCTTGTGCAATCGTTCCTGTTTCATCGGCCGAGAAAAATGTATAGAACAGTAACACTATTAGAAGTAGACTTTACAACGAAAGAAATGCGACTTTTCCGAACTATTTACGATTAATAGGGTCGGAAATATAACGTCGTGCATTAGGGCCACTGCGCATCTGATGCATTTCTGGTTCATAAGACAGAATCCAAATTATACTCAATTGAAAGCTTCAAACATCAGCAACTAAGACAATTTGTCAGATTTCCTGCATACCTTTAGTGCCTATGATACTACCTTAGCATTTTTCTGGGTAGGCGATAAAAAATGGTTCAAATTAAACCACGATTTACACCCTAAAAGTAGATGTATTGAAAATAAGGATTTTGGTCCTTGCTTTAAAACTTTGTCAGTTCAGTAACGACGCATTTGTTTTAGCAACGCCTAATAAAGTTCGCTAAGTTGTATTCTCTATTCATGCCAGAAGTAGTTGGGTCTGGTGTCTATGCTTTTGAAATACTACACTATTATACTATATAGTATTCCGTGTATGTATATATATATATATATATATATATATATATATATATATATATATATATATATATATATATATATATATATATATATAAATCGATAAAAATGCGCTCTCACACGTCTTTTTCAAAAGTTCTTGGCCGGAAAAGATATATGTATAATAGCAGAAATATATAATTTCTGCGGGTGCAAAACGGCCTACAAGAAGAATTACTTTCGATTATGTCACATCACAATATATCTTTTCCGGCCAAGAACTTTTGATAAAGATGTGTGAGAGCGCATTTTTATCGATTTTTAGTATCTACCCTCCGCACGATGGTGCTAGTGCATACTTTTTAAATTACCTATGGGTTTGCAGCCAGAAATCACCGGAGCCCCAATAGGTGGTGCTAAGTGTTACATTTAGCTTGTAGTACTGCTTCAGTATGATAGACGCTTTGTTTTCGATTTTGTCATATCGAGCAATCTGTTATTTCAGATCTCCCTGGGTACAAGCCTCTTTAATGAGGGTGGTGGCCCAGAAATCATGATCGCAGGAGGGTACCCTGTGACATAATCGAAAGCAATTCTTGTTTAGGCCGTTTTGCACCGGCAGAAATTATATATTTCTGCTAATATATATATATATATATATATATATATATATATATATATATATATATATATATATATATATATATATATATAGTGTGACCAGTGAAGTTTGCAACAAATGAAAAATAAAAACTTTAAAAAAAGTACTATTCATAAGAGAATTTTTATAGCTGCCGTACGATTGTCAACTTCATATTTAGGGTTGTTGCACACTACCTACAAAAACAAAACTACATGGTTCTCCATTTTTGCTATTCCTATGCTCTCTGATCTCCCTGTAATAATTTGATTTTTTTCAATATTAGCATCTTATTTGATGAAAATAAAATCAAAATTGGTATAGTGTAACAGTGAACGTAAAAGTGCAATACTACTTATGGGTATAGGGCAGGTGGTTTTGGAAAAACAAAATACATAACTATAGTCATGAATGTTAAAATCATCAAAGTTTGAAAGTTTTTTAACGCCACGAAAAATGGCTGCAAAACTAAATTTAAAAGAAAAAGCGGAGTTAGTACTTATTATTGGAAAAATTATAAATCATTTCGGGAGGATGCAATAATTTTTAATGAAAAGCATCCTGGAAAAACTGTTCATTAGAGTACGGCGTCAAGAATTTACAATGATTTTAAGGAAAGTGGTTCACTAGACTGGGATTATAAAAAAGCTCACTAACAGTTGATCAGAAATGAAGATGTTGATATTGAGGTGCTGCAAACATTTATTGAAACTCCTACAACACCGTTAAGAAGCACTGCAAGGAATTCCGAATACGAAAAAAGCACCATAGGTAAAGTTCTGAAGGAAGCCAAATTTCATGCTTACAAGCCGTAATTTATTAATGAAATATCGGAGAGGGATTATGATGTGAGGCTAGATTTTTCATTTTGGATCCAAGGGGAAATTGAGGACAATAGATCATTTCCAAAGAAAATACTGTTCACTGATGAGGCGACAGTTAGTACTAATGGTGTAGTCTTTTCACAAAATTGTCGATGGTGGGCGGATAGGAATCGGCACTTTACAATCGAATGTAAAAGCTAATATGCAAGGAAAACGAATGTATGGTCTGGAATATTTAATAACCAAGTTGCGGGTCCTCTTTTCTTCATAGAAAATTTAACTTCTTAGAGATACTTACAATTTCTAGAAAGTGAAATAAGCGATTTTTTAAAAGAAATACCACTGGAAGTGAGAAATGGGATGTGGTTTCAACAGGATTGAGCTCCTATCCATAGCACCCAAAATGTGAGAAAGTGCTTGGAAAGAAAATTGCGTGGCAGGTGGATTGGAAGGTATTCGAATTATCCATGGCCGCCAAGGTTGCCCGATTTAACGCCTCTCGATTTTTTCCTCTGGGGCTTTTTTAAACAAAAGGTTTATGCCAATAGACGATTTGAGATTCTCAATGTGTTAGAGAATGAAATTCGAAGAGCAGTGGCCCTTATCACACCTCAGATATTGGATAATGTCTTGAGGTATTTTCCAAAGAAAATGTGAAAATGTATAGAAAGAGATGGAAGGCACACCGAATAAATGATATATTCCCTTTCTAGTTGTTATAAATGTTTGTTATAAATTATTGAATTTAAAAAGTCCTTGAATTTCTTGTGTTTTACTGTTTTAATACACCAATTGAGAGAAATATTGTTCCGGGCGTTTAATTTTCGTAGGTTTTACGAGGTTTATGCAGGGCCGTAGATAGAGTTTCTCAACTTTTTCCCCTAACGTTTCAATTTTTTATTGATTTTTGTCCCAGAAAACTCCAACTTAAACAACCCAGGATGCCTTTCAAATTATTGCAGCCTCCCGAAATGATATATATATATATATATATATATATATATATATATATATATATATATATATATATATAATTTTCTCCAATAATAAGTACTAACTCCCCTTTTTCTTTTAAATTTAATTTTGTAGCCATTTTTCGTCGCGTTAAAAAAACTTTCAAACTTTGATCATTTTGACATTCGAAAAGTAGACAGCTATAATTATTAATTGTGTTTTTCCAAAACCGTCTACCCTATTTCATAAGAATAAGTAGTATTGCATTTTTTACTTATAGTGTTTTAATGGTATACTAATTTTGATTTTATTTTCATCAAATAAGATACTAATATTGAAAAAAAATGAAAATATTTCAAAGAATTCAGAGAGCATAGGAATAGCAAAAATAGAAAACCATGTAGTTTTGTTTTTTTAGGTACTAATACAGATTAACAACCAATCAGATAGCGCACTCCTGGAATTGTCATTCATAAATGTGTTTACTCGAATCCCATTAGGTGGACAGAGAACTCAGAGATGTACTCGAAACATTTTTATTTATTCTGGGCAGGACCTTATTAAAATATTTTGTGAGTAATGTTTAACCAAGTTTAATATACATATTTACATTGAAAAATTAGTGTATATATAGTAGTTATGCACATACAGGGTGGTTTGAGTTTTTATAGATTTATGAAAGAATAAGGGCAAGGTTAAAATTTAATATTATTGTTGAATCACTTATATCGCTGAATTTAAAAACATTGTGTTTTAGTATCATGTAGAAAGGGTTTTAGCGCATGTTATATTCATTTCACTTCTGCCATTGACTCGCGTGTGAAAAACGTAAATATTGTATACTATTATACTCTCTCACATCACCAAAATGGAATATTATGTTTCTGATTTTTCACAGTTTTTGTGGTCAGCAAATTCAATTTTTCTGTTCATTTGTATTTTTTTGTAATATCCATATATAAGAGGATGATTCGAGTATAAGCTACATAACCTCTGACTTTTATGCAGATCGTTTATTTTATCTAAAAGATCTTCTCTGTTGCAAGCCAAGATTAGATAAAAAATAACAGTTTTAATGCTATATTTGGTACAATAATTTGGTACCATCGAGCTCATCAGATCAATTCGGTGGTACCAAATTATGTACTGGACTCGTCCAAACAAACCAAATGAGCCAACAAGAGGGGTTTACTAGCTAGGACCATGTGTAGAATTAGGTATCATCGAGTTGGTCAGATAAGCTAGCTGCTTCCAAATTTTGATATTGCCATTTGAATTATCCACACTTGCAAATTTTCATATCAACACAATTAGTGGTAGGTTAAAATCGATTGCTATCATCGAGCTGATCAGATAAGCTCCATGGTGCCAAATTGTATAATTATCCGAATTCGATACAGTTACAAAATTTCAAATCCTTACAGTTAGAAGTAGGTTAAAATCAACTCATGTAGGCTTGAAAATTTTCAAATCTTCACAATATTTAGAAGTAGTTAAAATCGATCGGTACCATTTGGACCCATCGATAAGCCCGATGGTAGCAAATAAATTATTATATTATCATCCGAATTATGTACGCTTACAAAATTTCAAATCCATACAACAATAAATTCAGAAATAGGTTAAATTCGACTCCCTATATTTATTTATATACATAATTAGTTACATGCAAGTGAACTTAATAAAAATTTGATAATTTGATTTAAACCAGTGAATGAAAATTTTACAATACGTATTTACATTTTTAAATGATAATTTAAAAATCGATAAATTTCCTTTACCCGTAATTCCCTCGTTATGAATAGTAAAGTGAGACTCAATTTAGTTCAGTGCAATAGTAATTTAGCAACACATATAGATAGATTTTTTTACGTTGATTTAAAAAAAAATATTTGGCCGTCATTTAGTTTTGCCGTCTGAAATTCGTACTACAATCTTTTCAATTTGTCTCTATATTACACTTAATGCTTGCACAAAATTTGAAATTAATCTAATTAGTAGTTTTTTCAGGCTGATTTTTTAAATATTTTATTAGGTCGCCATTTTGTTTTCCTATCTTAAATACGTATCAAATGTTACTAGGAACGCTAAAACGTAAAGATATGTAAAACCTGAGAGGGTAATTTTTTTTCACGATTACAAAATTTAATATAACTGCTATTTTATTCCGCCATCTTAAATTAGTACCACAGATACTAGTTCATCTCTATACCACAATTAGTTATTGCACACAATTTGAAATCAGTCTATTAAATAGTTTTTTTAGGCTGAATTTTTAAATAATTTACTATGTTTTCCATCTTGTATTCGTACCAAAATTTTAAAAGTTGAAACGTATAGATCTGAAAAAATCTCGGAGGGTGATTTTTTCACGATTTCATTACTTCCCTTTTACGAGGGAAGTAAACACATTATTGGTAGTTTTTTACACTCTAAGTAAGTAATATGAGGCCCACATAACACATTTGATTATTTTTAGACAAATCAATTAAAAGCTGATATTGAATGAAAAAATAAATCCTGCAATTAGGGCTTTCAGTTTCGGAATCTCGAAATAAGTTTACAGTTTCAAAAATCCCGGGATTAAAAACGCTATCTCGAAAAATCCCTACATTTATTAACGCGATGCCACGGAAGAAATGGGATGTAAACGTTCTCACTTAATTCGCGTATCTATCGTTCGATCGCTCCTTTGTCTATAATTTCCACAACTTCACTTTTATCGTCGGGGGCTCCCAAAACACGTACACAATTAGTAACGAAGTTTGTTTAGTTGTTTTTAAAATATGAATTAGTATAGCGTAGGCTATAAGGTATTTAGAGCATAGGTTTTAGCATCTGCCTTAAAATTTCTACAAATTGTTATTATACGTCGAAAACTATATAACACTGAAAAAAACATATCTTCTTATATCCTTGGGAAATGTAAAAAGGCTATGAGATGATTTGTAGCTTGGAATTTTGCAGTGTTTGGCAGCGCACACCATACCACTGACTTTTCTAGAAGTGTTCATATTTTGATATTATTTTTTATAATAATATCTAATAGAGTCTTTAAATTTAATTTAATTTATACTTTACTTCGACGACCGGCACTTCGAAGAACAAAAAACGCAGCCACTGCACACGACTACGTCTGAAACAATAATGCCAGTCTCCGGCCGACCAACGCTGCTGAGTTGATCGATTCTCAGCCCAAATTGAGGTTATGTGATGATTTGCGCGCCCTACGAAACTGCGGTTGTTGTTGTTTCTTGATTGTTGACGCGGATACTAGTCCATTTGCCAGATTGCTCCCCGTCCGGAGCTTACTCGCTTTATCCGGCGACCCTCGGAGCGAGATACACTTTATTCCGGTTTGGGGACGTTATCGGTGGGATTTTCGGATGGCGAGCTCTGAGCTCCCGATCACCCCGTGTATTTCGAAAACTTTAAATTGAACTTTATTTAAAAAAAAACTTTCTAATGCATCTTGGCTTCCACTAGATGCCCCTTGAGAGTACTACTGGTCTCACGAGATAACCTTTTCTTTCAAGCTATCCCCTTACCCCTCCCACTCCCGCCACGTAGCGGCCGTTACGCTAATATTCTATGTAGAACTGCGGCAGACGAAATTGAGGAACAACTAGGCCTCACACGTTCACAGCGTCTGCTCCCTTTCTAGCGGGGTCGATCCACTCTGAGCGTCTCCCGTTTCCCCCCGAAATAAAGCAGCAAAACCGAACACGTGGCACCACTTATGTTATCAACACAGAGGTCTGCATTCGACGAGACGAACCGGAAGACTGGAAACTGCGGTATCTGTATTAATCAGTGGTAGTGTGCAACAACCCTAAATATGAAGTTGACAATCATACGGCAAATAAAAAAATTCTCTTATGAATAGTACTTTTTTTAAAGTTTTTATTTGTCATTCTATGCACCTTTAGGGAATAGGTCGAAAGTTACTAAATTTTTTAAAAAATTCCAGTGGCGTATCACCTAATTAAAAAAAACTATTTTTTCTATTTTGAGAAAACATGACACTACTCTTGAGAATTTTCATATTTTTGATCGTCCCTCGTATACTGATGAATATTTTGGAAATACGTTTATCCCCGTGTAGATTCTTTAGATGCACCAACTTTTATCAAGAATGAAATTTTCTGCGAAATGAAAAAGTTTTTCATTTGTTGCATACTTCACTGTAAACACTATATATATATATATATATATATATATATATATATATATATATATATATATATATATATATATATATATATATATATATATATATATATATATATATATATATATATATATATATATATATATATATATATATATATATATATATATATATATATATATATATATATATAAATATATGATATGTGAGTGAGTTATTTCTGACATATCTTAACTTAAATTATAAATAAATAGCAAAGACGTTTCATAAAGGCATTAGTTTAATATACATTTGCTATTTGTAAAGCTTGCAAAAAGTTAGAAAATTCACTGTACTTCAAATTTTCTACTTGCATACTTCACTGGACACACTCTGTATATATATATATATATATATATATATATATATATATATATATATATATATATATATATATTATAAATAAATAGCAAAGAAGTTTCATGAAGGCATCAGTTTAATATACATTTGCCATTTGTAAAGCTTGGAAAAAATTTGAAATTATAAATTTTCTACATATCCTCCTCGGCTTTGAATGTATTTCCCTCATCTTATTATTAATAGAAGCGGAAATAGAATGCTGATAATCATTGTTTAAATTGAATACTAATTTCATTTTCTATTTTTTGCCTTAGAACGTTTAAGTCTAGAGGTGTATTATAATATATCCTGTTGTTTAAAAATTCATCCATCTAATATGCCTATCGATCCAATTTTCAATGTTATTTTGAAGAAGATTGATATAGCGTTCTCCGTTTAAATTTGCGTCTAAAAATATCGAACCAATTATTTTGTTTTCAAGTATTCCACACCAAACACTTTTTTTCTAGACCAATAATGTTTATTCTTACGATTAAACATTCCTGCTGTAGTGAAGACTCGTCGGTGAATAGAATTTTATTTAAAAACTGGATGCTGCTGCATCAGCCTCTCCATTTGAATACATTTTATAATCCGTCAAATTTATAAAACATATATATATAAGGTAAAAAATACACGCTACCAGAAAATGAACAATCAAGCAACAATAATGATAAAAATATATGAAACCTCGAATATATTAAAAATGTTACTCGATATAAAATAGTGTAAAGAGAATTAGTTTAAAGACGAACTTTAATGGGAAAAAGAAAATGAGTAGAATAAATACAAACAAGCCTAGATTTCAAAATGGCAGACAATGTAGAATGTTTTGTTGGACTTATTTCTTTCACAATGGATTGAATGGTAAATAATCCCAATCGTTTTCAAGTGTAAACTGTTTACACATAAGACGATGCATATCCGTTACAAAAGTTTACTGTTATATATAATCCAGAAATAAAATTTGTTATAAATTAATAGTAATAACATTAACATACGGTTATATCACCAACAGGATGAAAAATCTAAATTTTGACTAAAATAGGCTGCTTTTAAATTAAAAATTGTGCATACAACTACGGGTGCGCAAATTAATCGATTAGTAATCAATCATTTAATTATTTCTTTTTTTTTTAATACGATTAATCATTATGCTGATTTCTCGATTTTTTTAATTAATAGATTTTTCAAATAATTGTTTTTCAATAGTCGACATTATTAAAATATTGACTTATCAAACGATAAAAGTCTCAATTTTACAAAAACATAATTTATTAATCAAACTAATTAGTTAATATACGAAATATTCGATATCAGCTTCTGAAAAAAAAACGAAAATATTCGATTCATGGATTTTTCCCTGTTTAATTAAACGTAAAAGATCGATTAATCGAAACATTGTTTAAAACAATTAATTATTAAATTTAATTAACCGAAAAAATCCTGAATTATCTGTAATAACTAATCGAAAAGTAAAAAATCGATTATTGATTTGAGTAATCGCATAGCCCTATATGACTCTATATACGAAAATTTACCGTTATCGAATAATGCATATTTTTGGCTATTACCTATATATCGATCCGGAACATGTTTCGAAAAAAAATCATATATATTTAATATTCTTCATGTTGCTTAAAAAGTCTTTGTAGGTACCTAAGATTGCTCTTTCAGCAATAGAAGTATCAAATGGATCGTCACCCTCTTGTTTATCGGTAGGAGATTCTGGAATGTATGCTAATTTTACTTCACCTGCTGCGATTGCATCGATGTAGGTCGTGTCAAAGATATCGTCCTCTTCGTCTGTAAGAGCAAAAGTAAAATGTATAAATTTATTGTCAAAAAAAAGTCCATTTATCAAAGTAAAAAAAAAATTAATACTTGCCTTCTTCAGATTCCGATTCGGAGATTTGAACAATTCCTAACTGAGCAGCTGTTTGTTCTTTTGGTGGAACATTTTCTGGTTTTTCAGGTTGACACTCCTTTTGAATTTGTTTTTTCTCTGCCGCTTTCTTGTCTGTTTCACTAGCTGGTGGGATACGTTGGAAAAACGAAGTACTCTAAGGGATATTTTTTTTTTCTAAATTTAAATAATTTAGCTACTAGCATTTGGAATTTTATAATTGGATAGGGTGAGTTATGATTCTAACCTCTTGAAAAAATGTCTTTCTTGAATGTATTCCCTTATCAAGTCCGAACCAACAAAAAACAGACCAACCTCTAAAGAAAAAAACAATAAGGGTTCTTTAGATGTAGTTACGCGTGTTTTCGTGAGTTTAAAACTTCAAGGAAGAAAGTCACTCTATTACTTATTGGCGGAAACAAAATATCAGTCAAATTAAGTTATCATGAGAAATTTAAGTAAATAAAGATGTGGCTTAGTTATTACAAGGAGTTTTTCAGTAAAGACATTTTTTTTATTTAAAGACATTTTCATGATTCAAATTGATATTTACCTTTATTCGATCTAGATCGTCTTGAGTCTTTTTTAAAATATCATCAACTCCAGAGGTTAATGAAAGAAAATTTCTCCACTCTTCGTTTTTTGCGGCAGCTTCTTCGCTATTTGCAGCGTGTTCCCTATGAAAATATGACAATTTTAATAACGTAGTGTCAAAACTGATTTTTGGAATGAGAATAGTTGCTTGTGTTATAAGGATCGAAGTAACAATCATTATGAGACTAGCCGTGATATTATTAGACATGGTGTCAGCCGGGGCTAACACTAAGGCAGTCTTTTTCTTATTGCTAACATTGTTTCAGGTGTATAATAAATCCATTACGGTCATCTTGACACTAAAAATGACGATCAAAATGATGTCATTATGACCCGCCAGAAGATAAATATAACTACAAGTATCAAATTACCTTCGATAAGCTTCAAGCTCTTCTGGCTTGAAAAGTTCTTCTTCCTTGTGTTTCGATTTTTTTCCTTTCTTCTTCTTTTTTAACCCTTTTGCAAGCTTGTGCATTATCTAATCTACAAAGAGCATTGAGGCTTCTGAAAAGAATTAATTGATTAGTGGATAAGAGTATAGCCCAGTATACTGATTGGATATTAGTTAAATAATTTAGTAGTCGACTGAATTAATCATGATTTTAAACGTGATAAAAAGCATTAATTCCATGTTGAAGGTGGCATTTAAATCGCAGATGCGATTATTTTTTCCTCTGTGGGCGAAACGAAAACTTTTTTAGGTGGAGGATGGGGTAGGGTGAATTGTAATTCTCATAAACACTTAAAGATCAGTACACAAGTCTGTCATAAAGGGTGAGTCACGGGGAACTCCCAATGAGGGGCGTTAAAAAATGAACGTCATGTATTCATGTTTCCACATAGCTTGTCGTATTAACTGATAGTGAGTTTCATGATGTCAACAGTAATTAGCAAAATTTCTAAGTTCAAATAACAACTTTATTTTTTGCTAAATTTTAAGTTGGTTATTAGAGAATCTTGATAACAACTTGCTATTTTTATAATATTGCAATTGTTTCGCTCGTTAACTAATAGTTATGTAGGTATCCAGGTCATAAAGGAAGCGTTTGGTGCCCGCAGCGTGGAAATAAAAACACGAGGCACCAGACGAGGGTTTTTATATGCTAAGGGCGTTAAACACGGTGTGTTACCAACATTCATACAATGTTTTATGTCTGACTCGAAACTTAAAAAATGTTGCCACAAAACAAGCATCCATTTATCAGTATCGTTAATTGCTCCAAGTGCATCTTTAATTTTAAATTCGAATAATGTTCACCTTATAATAAAAATTGTAAAAACTAAAATCTGCTTTTTTGTTATCAATTGTATAAAAAGAAATACAATAAAACGTACGTTGGTATACAAAACTGCATTATTTTAAAAGTTCAAACTGCTACTTTTCGCTCTCAAACCCGGCACATAAAATACTTTTTATTAATTCCTAATTAAACAATCTAGATCTCTATATCTTTCAACCCATTTAATTAAAATTTTGTTAAGGTTAATTATATATATATATATATATATATATATATATATATATATATATATATATATATATATATATATATATATATATATATATGTATATAGTTTATAGTTAGTGACTTTGAAAGCAGAGCTAGGTTACTGAGACCACTGGAGTATATATATATATATATATATATATATATATATATATATATATATATATATATATATATGTGTAAAAACAATCATTAGGATAAACTAAAATCCAAATTACGTCTCATTAATTATTACAGGTAACAGGATTTCTTGCTTTAATTTTGATTTTAAAGTGGCCTTTGTTAAATTAGGTATATTTTTCAGCGCATTAGTGACAAATGAAGTCAAAATTAAAAATCTGGATTGAAAAGCCGTGGTTTCATGAGATGGAGTATTTAGAACTGCACTCCCCGCAGTTTTCTTTGATGTATTTCAGAACAAAGTGCAAGTTTAGCAATAAAGATGCTTAGGAGTTTGAGTATTCAATATCTGACGCACAAAAGAGGCAAAGTGAGATCTGATCTCATTGAATTTATAAAAATTTAGACCGCGAGTATGTGGAGACAAGTGCAAAGTGTGGATCATGAACTATAAAAGGTACATATTAATTCTGCATCTTTTGCAATCTAGACTGTGCAGACTAGTGCAGTCTTTCATTGGTTAAATATGGACCATAAGCTACATCGATATCATGAAATTGGGAAAAAATGAGGGGGCTAGCTAGCATCTTTTTAGTGTCTCTACCCAGCAAGTTCGTGAACGGATAAAGCCTCTTCAAACTTAGACAGACTTTGCGACATACAGATGAAACATGATTCTCAAATTTCAATTTTGAATCATTTGTCAACACCAGATTCCTAATAAGCTGGCTGTACTTGATTACCTGTCCATCTATTAAAAGTTTAAGTTCACCGACTCTCTCAAGGTGATAGTTCGAGTCTATCAACATATGCGGATTCTTCGACGCATTCAACACAAGTCCGTTATCTCTTATTCATTGTTTAACATTGTGAAGATATTCATTAATTAGATTTCTTGCCCTTCCATTTCATTAGGTCAAAAATCAAGTGAAAGCTGAATATCATCAGCATAAAGATGGATGTAGCACGATTTAAGAACAAACTGTATGTCAGCAGTGCACACAGAAAAAAGTAATCGACCCAAAACTGAGCCCTGTGGTACACCAGAGTCAAGTGACTTTAAAACAGATTCAGCTATAATATGTGAATTGACTGTAATTTTTTGTTGGCAACCAAGAAGATAACCTCGAAACCAATCATATGTCCAACCACGTAGATTCCATAATAACTCAGCTTCACCAGAAGACAGTCAAGATCTATTGAATCAAATGCCTTCGACATATCAAGACAAATCAAAGAGGTGGCCCGTTATCGAGCAATATCACTCAAACAGTTATGAAGAACAGTGCACAAAGCAGTAACCGTTCCAAATTCATGACCGATGCCAGATTGACAATCTGGTATAATTTTATTTTCATCGAGAAAAAACAGTTAGTTGGCCATGCAACGATTCAGCAATTTTCAAAGGCACCGGTAACAAACTTACAGTTCTCAGATTTTCCAGTTCCTCAATCATACCAAAAGATGCTTTAGGAATTGGTTTAACAAGCGCGAGCTTCCATTGACTGGGAACAATTCCGTTTAAGAAAGATGCATTGATAATAGGTGTCAGTGGGGCTGCTACATATTTAATGACAACTGAAGCATTTTAGCAGAAATACCGTCAGCACCAAAGGTATCTGGCTTTTGCTTTAAAATAAGTGATTTGATCAAATCGACAGCCAGGAGAAAAATTCAACTGGGAATCTGAGAATGTCCCACATGCAAAATTGTTAATGGAGGTCGGGTCAGCAGGCAGACTTTGTACTTAGTCAATAAAAAAATTATTAATTTTGTTAGAATCGCAAAAAAGAGAAGGTAGTATTTCGGATTCCTGGCCAGACCTGTGAATATCCCATCTACGCAAATGAGACCATAGTAATTCGGGACTGTTGCTAAATCTTCTGATGGTTTGAGAAAAATAAGTTCTTTGTTCTGTTCTAAGAGCTGTATTATAATATTTCCTCAACGTACAGAAATATTTTTTATGACTGGCTAATCCATCTTTTATACCTAAGCCATGCTCTCTCCTTAAGGGCTTTCATCTTGGCTAGGGTATCAGTAAACCAGAGCTTTCTTCTTTTTCTAGGGTTGTCCCTTATGCAAATAATGGGAGCGTGCTTATTGAAAACGTCAAGTATATAAGTTTAAAAGTTTTTATTATATATTTAAATATAATTTTTTTAATTTAATATAATTGAACCAATCTCATGATAGAATTCAGTTAGTTAAAATAATTTGGAATTTATAAAAGCACATACTAATACTTAAATGAAATAGTGAGAATAAAGATTTATTTTACAGTGGTGCGTCCAAATACTCTCTAGGACTATATGATTCTAGATCTACTAACAACTTTGTTACTTTCTTTTTAAAACAAATTTTGAAAAAGTGTAAATTTTACCCTGTTTTATGTACTAATACCAAGCATTGAAATAAATATACTCCAATATACCGTAAGAATATGAGTCCAGAAAATATCTCATTATAGTACCAACTTCGGGAATTTTTTACCAGGATTGCATTAAAAAAATACAATATTCGTTCATACAATTTCTCGTTTTTCGTAAAACAGTATGAAATAAAACGTACGGTACATAGCCATGGACTGCTATTACGGTACTCGTTTAGAAATTCTTCTAAATTCTATCTTGATTATTAAATGTTTGCCTTAAAAACATTTCCTAGGATTTAATTATTGCCCATTGTAGTTCTTAGTAAAAAAAAACAAATTTTATTTAGTTTTTTTTCTTCCCTCGTAAAACGGAAATATTGTAATCGTAAAATAGTCACCCTCCGAGATTTTTTCAGATCTTCACGTTTCAGGATCCCTAGATGCCGAAAAACATGTTTTCTCGATTCCGTTGGTCTGTCTGTCCGTTCGCGGCATATCTGAAACACATGGGAATGATCTAGTAACATTTTGATAAAAATCCAATTTGGCGAAAAAGAATTGTTGCCTAACGAAATGTAAAAAAAATTATTACTTAAAAATTATTTATCCAATTTACCTCAAATTTTGCACAAGAATTAAGTATCACCTATGAATCAACTGGTAAAATTTTGATACGAATTGAAGATGACGAAGCAAAATGGCGGCTTAATGAAATATTTAAAAGTTCAGCTTGAAAAACTACTTAACAGATTGATTTTAAATCT
Organism: Kuschelorhynchus macadamiae; assembly: GCA_030620095.1. Lineage (NCBI taxonomy): Eukaryota > Metazoa > Arthropoda > Insecta > Coleoptera > Curculionidae > Kuschelorhynchus > Kuschelorhynchus macadamiae. The sequence continues at coordinate 139,830 of JAUTXW010003748.1, forward strand.
TGTGCAAAAATTAAATATGGTATAAAGATGAACTGATCATATTTTGGTACGAATTTAAGAGGGTGAAACAAAATGGCGGCGAAATAAAATGTTTGTAATCGTGAAAAAATCACCCTCCCCGGTTTTAAATATCTTGACGTTTTAGTGTCCCCAGTCTAACTAACAGTTCACGGCGTAGCTACTTACCCGATTGGCTTCAAATTTTCGTTAAAATTTAAAGGTAATGAGGCGATGACCTGGTAAGATCTTGGTAAAAATCAAATATGGCGGAACAAAATGGCGGCATAGGGAAATGTTGAAAAAATTATTACTAAAAAACTAATTATTGAATTTATCTCAAATTTTGTACCAACATCTAGTGTTACATATTAATAAACTGGTAAACATTTTGGTACGAATCCAAATTAGAAAAACAAAATGACGGCCTAATAAAATGTTTTAAAAACCGGCCTGAAATGCTTCTTATTAGATTAATTTTAAACTTTCTGCAAGCAGGAAGATTGAAGTAGAGATAAACTGGTAAAATTGTGATAAGGATTCAAAATGGCAGAACAAAACGCGGCAAATTAAAAAAAATCTTATTTAATTGACTTAATTTTGCAGAAAAATTAAATATGATATAAGGATAAACTAATACGAATTCAGTGTAAAAACTACTTATTCAATTTATTGTAAATTATACCGAAAAATCAACTGTGGTAAAATATTGGTAAAAATCCAATATGGTGGAACAAACAATGTGTGTTACTAAATGACTATGTCCCAAACTAAATTGTGTCACACCTCACTGTTTCTAATAAAAAGAAAAAATAATAACGAGGGAAGTTCCGGATAACATGTAACAAGTAAAACATGTCACTAACCAGACCTTCCTAACTTCCTAGCATCTCACTAAATATTTAAAAAGCTTATGAACAACACAAAACTCACTATTTTAAAAGAATTTTTGAGCTATTTTGCAAAATTAAGTAAAAAGAAAAAATATTTTAAATTATTGTTCTTCTCAACATGTATTTAGACTAATCTATCGTCTTAGACTTCCTCAAAGAACGATTTTTAAATATCAACTTAACATTAATAAATGTAATTTTTTAGTAAAATTTTGTTCTAAATTATATCAAGTTAACTTTTATGTACACATAACATTGATATCATTGAATTTCTACCCAAGAATCAAGAACGAGAATTTCTATGAGAAACCGTTTACAAACTGGGACGTCTTTAGAGATTCACCACACAGACACAGCCCCGAACAACATAACAGCCCAAGTTAACGAAAAACTCACAACTGATATCCAGGAAGCATTAAAAATCGCTTCCACTACTAAATTCCTGTAAATGACTGGTTACGTATCCCTCCCCCGGCTCTCTGGGATCAAATTTGGAACAAAAACTGAGTAGCGCGTGGCTTATAGGATCAAAATCAAAGTTATCAACTTAAGAAGCCGTTGTCTAGAGAGCGATCAATGATCTGGAAACTTACGATTATTTTCAACAAACTTTCACAACTTCTACAGATAAACTGGAAGCTTTCAATTTTAAAATTAGTACCCTTTTGCAATAAAAAAAATTTTCCTACTTCTCACCGGTGATAGAAGCATTATAAAGTATAGGAAATTGGGTTTGCAACAAGTCAGTGTTTCAAAATAATAGAAAATAATTCCGAACCGGTAATTTGCCGGCTCACGTTATGAGATATCGTGGAATTTGCCTTAAATAGTTCTTGTAATTCTGTTGCATACACGTGCTCTTTTTAAAATAAGATAATTGATACCTGTACACGAAAATCCGAACACACTGTATACAACAACTTGCATATTAAAAGTATAGATGTATCTAAGAAACTTCTGTATTTGGATTTTTAACTGACTTCAAAAGAAGGAGGATCTGTTTTTTGACAAGTATGTTTGGTTTGTGTGAATGTCCGCGATTTTTTCTGAAATTACTGAATGGATTCGAATGGGATTTTTACCATGTTGTAAAGCAACACTTCATTCAATAATTGCAACAAAAACCAGTCGCTTAGTTATAAAGTGCATGTGCTGTAAAACAAACTACGGGAAAAGGCGAATATCACAAATTGCTTTAATAACTTGTATGGAAAATGAACGATAATAAATAATAAAGCTGTGTTGGTGAACACACAATATATTAAAAAGCAATATACAATTGAAGGGAGTTTTTGTAATAATCTATTTCCATTGAAAACTGCTTAAATATAAAAGATATAACAAACACTATCTTCATAACAAATAGGTAATTCACTTCATATATCAGAATATAATAAATATTACTTGATTTCCTATTGTTTTCATTTTCAGTTTTTTTAAATAAAAAAAATTATTTACAGAAACTTAAAAACGATTTTATGATAAAAAAATAACTCTTGCTTAATAAAACAATAACTCACAAGTGATATAGATATCCCGCCGGGCAGGACGGAAACAATAGTCGGTAGAATCTGAATTATCACTAAATTAATTACTTAAGGCCCTAGAACCATAATATGTTGCTATCGAACCATTCTAAAATTTAAGTTTTAAAATTAAAAAGCAGCTGTCACTTTTAAATTTCCAAAATATATTACACAAATATTGTAGTTATACTGAAAAAACAAGTCATTTGATGTTGATTAAGTTTACTGGAACAAATATTTGTTTCCTATAAGCGAAACAAATATTTATTTAAAATATGTCAAAAATTTGTTTGAACTTATTTCGTTTATTTAAATTAATATATGTTAATCAAATGAATGTGCTATTTAACCCAAGTAAAGTTTTTTTTCGTATAAATAGTAACTTATAAAGAATTATTTGCTTCAAATATATATTTTTTTTGAAATCAAATATAATCTTTATTAAATTTAAATATATTATTTGTTTGTGTAAGAAATAAAAACGCTATATAATTTTATTATTTAGAATGTGATTCTTCTACTTTTCAGGAGTATGTTATCGAATGCAAAAGTGGGTAAAAATATAATCTCGGCCCTTTATAGCATTTATTTGAAGGTAGAAACAAATTTTTTCGACATTAATATGTAAAAATTTTCACTAAATATTTATTTTAACTGATACAGTGCCTCATTCATATAACAAACCCAAATCATCGTCAATCGAGATAAATAATAAAAAAATTACGCTAAGTAGCGCTATATATAACTTTGATAAACTTTAGAGCCTGGAAAAATTTATTTTATGTTTTCTAAAAGTTCTCTTACACAGACTTACACTAAAATATGATATAAAAATGGCGTCATATTGTCATTTTTGTTTGTTTAAAACAAATAAAATTACTATCAATCAAAAATCATTTTTACATGCATGTTTTAGATAGTGTGAGGGAACAATTTAAATAAAGCGGTTCAGGCCCTAAGGGTTATCAAAGTTATTTATATGTATGTTATTTTCACTTTTTCGACACTTGTTTGTATTTGCTACGGTTTCTACCATACAACCCCGCTATATGTTAGTATTAAAAAAGTTATTTACTGCAATCTATTATATATTAAGGCCGATCAAAATCTTTTATATCTTCAGGTGTATGCCAACAGTCGAAAATATATTTATCCAGCAACTTTTAAAAATCCATTGCTTAGTCTTCAAAACTAGACTATCAACACTCTGCACAGTAAGCAAGTCAAAATGAAACTGCGAGATTAAACACAAAACCCTGACGTCTTCGTGCTGAAGAATATATGGATATAACCAATATTTAAATAAAAAATTGTTTACCTTTAACAAATATTTATTTAAGAAATCATGGCATTAGACCGTGTCAAATTGGAATTACTATCCGACGTTTCGCTTTCGATTGCACGAGGCATCTTCAGGGATCTTTACTCCACGAGATCTGAACACTGAATGTTCAGACAAATTTATTTCACATACCTAGTAATTATGGCATAAATGAAAATAAAACTACTCTTGGAAAATTAACCAACAGCAAAGCATACCTGCTGCCGTATATTAAAATAGTAAAATATACCATTATATTATGTAAACAAATTTATATAGGAACTCCGTATCCCAAATAAATCCCCGTATACCGAAAATGCCTCTATTCCGATGTCATGTTTAACACAACTTATTTATTATTATAATTACTTTCATATAGTTTACAAAATTGGGCACCAAAGGGATACGTGCTAAAATTTTACAAATAGGATATGGAAAATGTATTCTAATTTTCGATCACCCTACATTTTTTCAAAGCCTTAAAGTATTTGGGGATTTATTTGCAAATTTCTGGACCTTTGTCGAGTTCAGTTACAAGTCCGACTTGTCCAAATATCTATCCTGACATCACGGCGCGGCGTCGCGTCGTCCAGACCCGTCTTGAAAAAATAGCAAATTTCTTTAAAAATGAAAAAATTGTGCATTTGTTTAGATTCAATTTTACCTAATTTTGATCTGTCTAGTAGTTTTTGTTCCAGGAGGTACACTTGTAAAATTTCTCAACGTCAAGCCTGACCACCGATCGCGCTGAATTTTGCACCAGTCTCAAGGAGAAATGTAATCGTTTCTTCACTATGTTTTCTTTTTTCGCCTATAGGATGAACCTTTCAGATGCTGGAGTGCTGAGCGTAAAAACACATCGAAAAAGTGAAAAAAAAATATAATTTTGTTTTTAATAGCTCGCCCTGTATGCGGCAGAGCGTAATGCTGGCTATGTGGTTTTTCTATTAATCTGAAGTACTTTGGGTACATTCTCGCATGGAGATGCTGTTTTAAAACAAGAAAAAAAAAATTGAAATGTGTGAAATCAAGGGCTAAAACCGTTATTTTTATGTTTTTTTTTTATTTAAACCGCTTTCCATACATTTACGATATAGGCATCCTATTTTTATTTTGAATCTCCTTTATATTCCTCATAGAACCCTGGTCTCAGCTTGGTAAAACTGTGCTCATTTCACCGGAATTATGTTTTCACCAAAAGAAACCCTCTACGGTCGAGCGTTAAAGGGATTTTTTTCCGACGTACCGTTATCGAGCTGAAGCTTCAATTCGTAACCAGGGCTTTTCCAGTTTATCTCTATCACAATTAATGCTTGCACACAGTTTGAAATTAATCTAATAAGTAGTTTTTTCAATATTTTATTACGTCGCCATTTTGTTCTGCTATCTTGGATTCATACCACTATGTTACCAATTCATTCCTATGTAACACTTGATTTTTGTGCAACATTTCAGGTAAATTGGATAATTAGTGCTTTTAGTAATAGCTTCTTTAACTTTTCACTAGGTCGCCATCTGGTTTCCCCATACTAAATTTTTACCAAAATATTATCAGGTCTTCCCCGTATAACCCTTAATGTTTTATCAAAATTTGAAATCAATCGGGTAAATAGTTTTTAAGCTATGCCGCGAACAGACAGACCGACAGACCGAAGGAGTTGAGAAAAATATTTTTCGGCATTTAGGGACCCTGAAACGTAAATATATGAAAAAATCTCTGAACGAGAATTTACTCCATGAGATCTGAACACTGAATAAAGACATTACATAGTAATTTTAATTTGTCAGGGTCTAATCTCATGGTTTTTGTATCGATCACTATATAGGCAATTGTGTATATATATGTTTCCAACTATTTTTGGGATTATATGTACTATTTTCCTAGCGATACCAGAATTCAAAAAGAAGGAGGTTCTTAATTCGAACGTAATGTGTATTACTACCTTCAAAGTATAGCAATCGTGAAAAAATCACCCTATCAGGTTTTTACAGATCTGTGTGTCTGTCGGTGTGTTCGCGGCATAGCTAAAAAACTTCTACTACTTTGACATCTTCAATTCGTACCCACGACTAACTTCAAATTTTGTTAAAAAATTAAGGGGCATATAGTGAAATGTTAAAAAAATTATTACTAAAAAACTACTTATCCAATTTACTTGAAATTTTGCACAAAAATCAAGTATGGCGGCATAATAAAATATTTAAAAGATCAGCCTAAAAAAACTACTTCTTAATTTATTTTTCAAGAATTAGGTATGATTTATGGATGAACTGGTTAAAATAAAATGTCTCTGTCAGTTCGCGACATAGCTATAAAACTACTAACGCTATTGACCTCAAATTTTGGTCAAAATTAAGGGTCGTATGAAGATGATTTGGTAACATTTTGGTAAAAATCCAATATGTAGGAAAAAATGGCAACTTGGAGAAACATTTACAAACAATTTACCTCAAATTCTGCACAAAATTCAAATGTTATATATAAATTAACTGGTAACATTTAGGTACAAATCAAAGATGGCAGCTTAATAAAATATTTAAAAAATCAGCCGGGCTTAATAAAATAATTTCGAATTTTATGCAAGCATTAAGTGTATAGAGATAAATTAGTAAAATTGTGGTACGAATTCAAGACGATGGGACGAAATAACGGCCAAATAAAATGTTTAAAAAATCAACGAAAATAGATTTTCTTATTCAATTGACTTCAAATAGTGCACAAAAATTAAATATATGGTATATGATATAGGAATGAACCGGTAGGAATTCAACATTACTGAACAAAACGGCGGTTTTAGAAAAACCAGTGTAAAAACTACTTATTCAATTTATTTTAAATAATGTCTAAAAACCAAGTGGCAGGTTGAACAAAATTCACTCAATAAAAATGTTTGAAAACACAATTTATGTATATGACGTGTTACTAAATGAAGGAAAAGGGACCTAAGTGGAGTCGCTTTTCGCTATTCCTAATGCAAGGAAAGATCCATAACGAGGAAAGTTCCGGGTAAAGGAAATTTACTGATTTTTTTATGTATGTACACCGATTCCTCTAGAATATTTTAACCAATTTGGATTAATTTTTTTAAAAATTACGGAATGATGTCATATTGATTTTTTTTCGGCGAGGGTTTTCGCGATAACTATAGAGTGGAGTATTGGGGGGGGGGGCAAAAAGGGCAAGTCCCCCCCCCTCCGCCAGAACTATTAACCGAAGAAAAAATGTTGGAAACTAAAAATTTTTTTTTAAGTCGTCCCAAGAAGGCATTCTAAATACGCCACTGATTGAGGATTATGTCTATGAAGTGTAATAAGCCAACAAACTAATTTTGGCATAGAATGAGGTACAGCCCCTATACTGCCGGGAGAGGGGGTAGAATCTATTTTCTCGTTAGGCTATTTCACTTATTATAAACCTTTACGCATGTTAACTCTATTATATGATTTATTCTTAGCACAAAACATTTCTTTGTGTTAATAAGTGAAGGCTATTGAGTGGTTAATATCTGAAAATATCGTGTTTCATATGGTTTTTGAGATTTCTAGGGGCCCAAAAGTCAACTACACTAATAATTTTATTTTTTTTGTTGATAATTTTCTATGTATTTTTACATATGGCTCTTATTTAATATTGGCTACCCTGGTTCTATATACACCGATTACTTCGGGAAGATTTGACAATGTGGATGATTTTCAAGTATTTGTTATTGAAGTCCTTTAATTATTTTAATTGTTGACAATTTAATTGCTGTTTTTCTATAAATATGTATAGTTACGCATAGGTGGGGCTTTTTTTTATAAGATTAGTAACCGTGATTCTAGAAAAAAAATTAAATATATTGAACTCCAGTATTTTTTATTTTATTTGGGGCGTCTGAAATTTTAACCTAGATTTAGGCCTCAGACATTTTGAAGCTCCATTTTACAATAAAACGTAATACATAAACACAACTAAAAGGGTGAAATAAAATATTCTATATAAAAAATAAAATCGACTAAAAAAAAATCCTAAAAGCTAAAACAGAATACTTTTTGGCATCAAACTAAATAAGTACATTAAATACATAGACATTATATTTGAAGTGTAAGACAAATATTTTCTTGTAATATACTTAGTAAGCATTAGTTAGACGTCGACTTCATAGAGTCAAATTTTCAAAATGGAATTAAGGCATTATTTTTTACTTTTTAGTCCTTTTTAGGAAATCGGTTTTATGTTTTTTATACAAACGTTTATTGATCGGAAAAATCAGTGAGCTTTACCCTGTCGAATTTTATCCAGCGTGATAATACTTCCTTCTGTGAGGAATAATACAATTTTAATGGTTGTAAATTATAGTCAATATTTTGAAAATAGATTAGCTTACATAGGAAAAATTACTACTTATTCAATACTAAACACAGAGTCTTACACGCTTTCAGGGTTTTGAGAACTATAGTCAAGCACAGCGAATTTAGTACATCGCAATACAAAAAAAAAATCTCATAAACATAGATCCACAAAAGCTTTGTTTCTACGATAAGTTTTTATTGTGATAACTGAACTTAAATAAGTTAAGTGCACACTAATTACTTCTTAAGAATGCTCCTCTCTGCTTGTCGGTTACTGATTTTTGAACGCTTCTGTATTTAATACGCCATCTGATTTACTAGTAGCAAATATTAAGAATATTTATTAAAAAAATAAGTTACTATAATTATCATATTACAGAGCGCGACTGTTAATTAACATATATATTTTTTTATAATATTACTAAGTTTTTCATAATCGTATGACACTGACCTTACCCATACCCAGCCTTGACGTAATTCAGCTTGTACATTAATCATTCCATTTTACCATTATCTAAATCAAATTGATACATTCCCCATTTCCACTGATCACGCACCGTAGGTACATTTTGCTATTTATCAAGCTACATTTCACTAAAGTATATTTTACACTTGCAATTAGGAAAAATATATTTTCTTTGTATTACTTTGATCCAAACACCCTTATCCGTTATCAATAATCCTTTCGAAACTGAAGCACCAGGGAGAGTAGAGGACCGACGCACAGCGTTGCCAATTTTCTGACTTTCATATCGGCGCCTGGCGTCGGCTTATTTATTGATTTCTTTAAGATAAATTTGCTGACCTTATCTGCGTATTACAACGCTGCTTCGAGGTGCTAAACATTTTTTTTATTAAAAGATTAGTAACTTTTTAATGAAACTTTTTTTTTACATAATTATTGATTGGTCATTATGTAAATTAAATGTGGAGTTGCAGGATTTTTGTATCAGATAATTACAGAAATTACAACTAAATAACACTTAATTTTACCGGCTAATTTTATTTAATTTTTTGGGACCAATTCCGTTATGCTAAGGGCATCGGAAGTTTTATTTAAAGATAAACTTTTTTGAACTGCCTATTTAAAAAGTCTATAATAAAAAGTTTTCTACTAGAAAAGCACTTAGGGAAAGAATTACATATTTGTGAAAAGAGCGCAATTTTGTAAACGTTTAGACCTACTGCTCCAGAGTCAGACAGGCCCCACTCTCGGTCTGACTGCCCGAATGTGATTTTTCTAACAATAATACATATATTTTTGTTTACCTGTTTAAACGAAAAATTAATCTTAATTTTGCTAATTTCAAAATTGCGACAAAAGTGGCCGAACTCAAAATATGTCAACAATAAAAAATCTTGAAAAATCACAGTACTTACGATAGCACATCACCTAAAACAAATTAAGTGGAAATCTTAAACAAGTATTTTCATTTACTTGGTTCACAGTTACACTCTATCATTTCCTGGTTTTGTGTTGAATGTATGATATTTAATAAAAACCAATTCTTTATTATTTCATGTTATTTTACAAAGTCAATCGAGAATGTTAAGGGGGTTGCATGAACATATTTAAATATTGGTCATTAAATTTATGTTAGGAATGTTAACACTTGCATAATAAACAAATTGCAATTAAAAAGTATCTCCACCTTTTTTTTGAGATGAGAAAAAGAAAACACCCGAAAGCCGATTTAATGTCGCTATTTTCCAAGTTACCCGCTTAGGTATAACCTTTTAGGGGATTGCAGCATTTATAGAGTTTGAGATAAAAGATTCTCTAGGTAGATCAAGTTTACAGATTTTTGTTCATACGATATTTTTCTGCTAAATATGTGTGACGCTTGTACTATAAGCGCTTCTTGCCAACTTGGAGCAAATCCAAGATAACTTGTCTCATTCTATGTTGCCTATTTATCACATTGTATTTTTTTGCACGGCGATTTACCACATTTCCAGTTTCGTTAAATATTTTATTAACCTGTGTAACTGTGTTCTGGCTAATCAGGAAACGTTCAGGATGGCGAACATTAAATTCAACGGCAGCAAATATCGTTGACTCTTCAACTAATTGGACTAGTTCAACTTTGTCTTAGATACTCCAGCATTGAGCCATTATATCAAAGGAAACAATGTATCAACCTAAATTGTAAGCAATAACTTTAGAAACAACTTTGTAATTACATTACTTTAACAACGTACTTCATTCTAGTAGTATACATGGTGAAAACAGGATGACACATAATAAACTTTTTACCACTTTTAACGTATAGTCCTACCCAAAATAAGAAAATAGTTTTATATATATGTATATATATATATATATATATATATATATATATATATACATAATAATAATAATAATACATGACTTTTATTTGAAAAAAAAATAAACAAAGTAGTTTACACATATAGATTCTTTAGTGACATAAAGATTAAAGGACAGGAAGACAAGACTTCACTCTGGCGAAGTCTAGCCAAGTGGCTACTCTTACTCAACCAGATGTGAATTTGTTATCCTCCAAGCTAAGTAAATTGTATCGTAAATATGGCGTCTTCGTTTGACAAAACTTTAAGTAACAGATTAATATCTACTTTTAATTTGCAATAAAACAAAAATGGAAAAAGAAGAAAAACCTAAATTGAGACTCCGGCAAAAACCACCCCACCCGCGCCCCAAACAGCACGCACACAGCCGACAACAGTCCCCGCCCACTCCTTTGCTCACTTAGAAGGCGAATTCGTAGTTTATATTTAAATTTGTTTATGTTACATATTTTAAAATTATCAGGTAAAGAGTTGTATAGATTTATAGCGTTAAAAATAAAACTTCTCTTAAACATGGCTGTCTTATGTTTTTGAACAGTAAATTGATTTTTAAATCTGGTATTTCTGTCGTGAATTCGGCTTCTGGGAATGAACTTATTTTTTAATGAATCAGAGCTAAGAGGTATAGTTAATATTTTATGCACAAAGTTACCAAGGTGATGTATCCTACGATTTTTCATATTAAGCTATCCACATTCCGATATTTTTTCTATGATATGATCATACTTCCGTAGACCATAGAGCAACCTACAGCATGCATTTTGTATTTTCTGTATTCTGTATTTGTCGCTTTCGTACAAACACGGACCATAAATAAAATCACAGTAGGTAAAATGTGACAAGACTAAACTTTCGCATAGCATTATTTTTAGGTTATAGTACAATAGTTGTCGGTTGCTGTACAAAACTTTAAGGGAGCCGAATGCCTTTTTAGAGAGATTTTTTATATGCTCGCTAAAACGCAGTTCTTCATCGACTAGTAGGCCTAAATTTTTAGCGCAAGAAATAAAAGTTAATGGAGTGTTATCAATGTGGACGTTTAACGTATTTTTTACAAGATTTCTTTTCTCTTTACTACCGATGCATAAAATCTTAGTTTTTTCAGAATTTAAATTTAGGTTATGTTCCTCAGAGAGGGATTTTATTAGAATTAAGTCTTGACTAATGTTTTCGGCAGTTTGTTGTATATTAGACAGATTAAAAGAGTAATACAGTTGGGTATCATCCGCGTATGCTTGTGTTTTGCAATGCGCTGGGGATGTTATTATATCTATGGTGTAAATAAAGGGGATAGAATTGAACCCTGCGGCACTCCTGAATAGATGCCCAACGTACTAGATTCAGCGTTATTATATTTAATTTTTTGTGATCGATTGTTATAGTTTTATATATATATATATATATATATATATATATATATATATATATATATATATATATATATATATACATATATATATATATATATATATATATATATATATATATATATATATATATATATATATATATATATATATATATATATATATATATATATATATATATATATATATATATATATATATATATATATATATATATATATATATATATATATATATATATGTTATATATATATATATATATATATATATATATATATATATATATATATATATATATATATATATATATATATATATATATATATATATATATATATATATATATATATATATATATAAGTCCAAGATTTGTTTCCAAGAGTAAGTATTTTATATGGGATTTGGGCAAAGGAATATTAAAAACTAGTCACGGGATTGAAACGCGCCTATAAAAACATTTGATCAGAAGTTAAAAACTACAAAATATTAAATTTTCAGACAAATCGAATTAAAGCCAGGTCTTTAAAGAAATGCATTTGCTGATCGTATCTTTACAAGCCAGTAGAATATTTTGTTGAAATTTGGTATAAGGTTTTTGAGTAAGCTGAATATGCATTTAAAAACAAAAACCCGCACGCTAGTGGGCCATGTCAAAGTTAAGTGCGTCTAAACAATGATATTTTGGATTACTTAACACCAAAATTTAAAACTAATCTGAATTTTCAAAACTAACAACAAATGTTGGGATGCTTCTTTTTTTTAAGGCAACACTATTATTTTAAAAAATGTGTTTTATTATATTTTGCTGAAAAATTTGTTGATGGAGTTAAAATATATTAATTTTTATTGTAGATTTATTCCCTTGCAGTATTATGTTCCGATCAATTTTTTTTCTAATGTTACATTTTTTTCCTCTCAAATGGACTTTTTATTGTTACACGGTAGCCCCGTTTTGCATATATTAATATCTTGACTTTTTCCTGTAATCGCAACTAAACGTCACTTAAAGGAGTTGCAATAAAGAATCACGTAATTCTGTAACATATGAATTTGCAAACATACTTTATTAATGTCAAAAAGTTACTAGTCAATATTTTTAACATCTTTTAAAGTTAAAACAAGTCAGAACGATACTCGCTAAAGTAATTAAGTCAATAACTGGCTGTTTTTAAATTAAATTTTGTTTGAATCATTCCTTTTATCGGGAATAGTGAAGTGGGACCATGTTTAGTTTTGCACTTAGTCATTTAGTAATATGTGCTTACATACACTGACTGAGGGTGTTATCTTTCACTTTCCTGAATAAAAGAAAGGATTTGTTATGACGAAACAAAAAAAAACTTTTTTAAGAGTAGTTTGGTTTTTTACTTGACCACGTGCAAATTAATAAAACCCACTTAAAAACATACTTAGTTAATTTCTTCTTCGCAATACCTCTGAAACTCCATACTATAAAGTAATGAATTCTGGTAGTGTTAGTATGCTGTTAAAACATTTTTATGAGCACAATTTCCTTTAATTTACCAATCATTTTAAAAGCATCAATTTTGTCGTTAAAGATATTTTAAGAATCATTGCATACAAGCATAAAAGAGAAAAAATGTCTTTAAAATGTTTTCTATTGTCATACTAGAACGTATCAGAATCTATATTTCTAAGGTATTAATAAAAAATAATTTTAAAAAATTCCTTTACTTCGTGTAACTTGGAAACAGTAGGTAGAGTGACTAGAACATGATTAAGGAGAGGTATGACCATTTGAATTTTTCTGAACAACTTTTAATTTTAATTAGAGTCGTTTCTAGAGTCCTCCAAACGGCCCTTTCCATCGGAGCGATATATTAAAAACCGTAAAAACAAACGATCAAAAAAAGAGGCACCACACTATGGTCGCTATGGACCTTTTTTTAAGAATATTAGACTAAAAAGTCCTCCAAACGGCCCTGTGGGTAATAAATATGATTATAACATCCACCACAAACAACCTCGTTTGAAACGAATTATTGAAGGGTGCACGCATTACAGATAATAGTGCACCAAATTTATTATATCTGTACCACATTATTTATTTATTTAAATAAAAAAATTATCTGGCCAAGGGAATGCACGTTCCTCCAGTGCTCCCTCCCCTAGTTACGCCTCTGCTTGGATATGGAGCAAGAAGTATGTTCACATGATGTTGTTTCTTATTTTCAGGGTATTTGGAATACTTTGGAAAACTTTAAAGTTAACGACGTAGTTTTCTTAGTATTTGGTCAACTATTGCCAAACATTTATACAAAACATAATATTTGAAGCATTGATAAAATAGTGCTAAATGTTTATTTCTTCTATAATCTACTTTATCTTACCGAGAAGTATTGGGGTATATTTTAAAAATGATGAACTTCTATGTAAGAAACAGACATTTGAAAATCATGTGTAAGTTTTAACTGAATAATAATTATATCCTAAACTTTCATAATACTTGCACCCACCTTTTTTACTTTTTGTTCTAAGTAAACTTGTTCGTTTTATCGAGCGATATGAGAAATTATTGTGTTGGGAAAAAGAAATAGCGTCAATATTTGCAAATGTACTTCTCAAGAACATTTTAACCTAACATGTACTCCTTTGTGCATACCTATGGCAAAAAATGTGCAATAGCTACAATTAATCTAGATCTGTTAATTCTATTTCATGTCTACTTACAGTTTTAGCCTCATATCAGCACCATATGATCCAAAACCTTACACAAATTCGGACAAAAAATCTTCGATAACTTCTATCTGATTTAAAACTACTACTGCAAACAACTATTCCTTAGAAAAGTATTTTTTTAATTAAATTTCTCCAGTTACGAACAGCGAAAGGGGCTGTTTAATGGCGGATTGTAGAGTCTGATTTCAAGAATATTGATTTTGCGCAAGGGTATGGATTTTAGCTAACTTAGAGTTGATTTGGTGATGAGTGGATATGTCAGAGGGGGTGTATTGTAATGTGTTGAAATATATTCGCTTTTGTTTCACTAATTTAATTAGTAAAGAAATACCATAATACTAAAAAACTGTTATGTGTAATCAATGCCTTAAACCATTATTTTTGTTTTCATGTTTGGACAGACCAGAATAAAGGCCTGAGGCATATGGATAATAATAACAGTTACATTATACCGTGATTGTCTTTACTAAAAGTAGAAATAAAGTTTGAAAATAGATATTCATTATATATATATATATATATATATATATATATATATATATATATATATATATATATATATATATATATATATATATATATATATATACATATATATATATATATATATATATATATATATATATATATATATATATATATATATATATATATATATATATATATATATATATATATATATAAACTACTACCAGATTGACTTCAAATTTTAGGCAAAAATTAAGGATCATATGGGGATGACTTGCTAATATTTTCCCTATATGGAGCTTAGTGAAATTTTTACTAAAAATCTAATTTCCCAATTTAGCTCAAATTTTGCACAAAAATCAAGTGTTACATAGGCATGAACTGGTAACATTTTGGTATGAATATTACAAAACAAAACAAAATGGCAGCCTAATAAAATATTTTAAAAATCAGCCTGAAAAACTACTTAGTGTAATTTCAAATTTTATGCAAACATTAAGTGTGATATAGAGATAAGCTAGTAAAGTTGTGGTACGAATTCATTATGGCGGCCAAATCAAAGTATTAAAAAATCAAGGTAAAGAAATCTTATTCGTTTGAATTTTGATTTTGCAGAAAAATTAAATGTGATATAGGGATAAACTGGTACGAATTATATATGACCTAACAAAATGGCTGTGTGTGTCAATGTAAAAACTACTTATTGAATTTAATTTAAACTATGCTCAAAAATCAAGTGTGGTATAGGGAGAAACCGGTAAAATGTTGGTAGGAATCTAATATGATGGAATAAAATGGCGCCCAATAAAAATGTTTGAAAGACAGTATATATGTGTTACTAACATAGATGTATAACCAAGAAGAGATCTATCTATTTATATTTTATAAGAATCAAACCTCACATTTGCTACTCTACGTGCTTCATAATCCAATATGATTTTCAGTGTTGTCAGCAATATAGATTCTTGTAAAGAATGTTTTCATATTTAAGTCTTTACTAATTAAACACTTTTGCAATTGTAGTTGCATTTCCGCAAACAGTACTACTCATTTATTTTCAACTCGTGTTATAAAAATTTAGTCCAACAGTGGCAACGTCGCGCGCATGTTTGTTCGCCGATACACATCCCCATATCCTATATTAATTCATAAAAACTCGGTAGAGTGGTTTATAGTATTTTATGTTTATGCGGATATTTACTGTGTTTTGTATTTTTTTGGTGAGATAACTCTTTGAAAGTACTTAAAATGCTTCTCCACTGTCAAGTTTATGGAAAGCTAGATACTTTTAATCCGGAATTGTCCTTTTATAGGTAGGTTAGGTTAAGGTTAGAACGCAACCCTTTCAGTAGCGTAACATTTAGGATCTTTGAAATGAAATTAAATGAAATGCAAATGATGAGAAATTATTAATCTTCAAGTCGTTTGTTGTGCAATTATAATACCTATGTTAGTAGATACAACTGTTAAGCTCTTTGATAAAATGTACTTCAATAAAAAACATTTAATTTTTTTTATTTCGCGGCGGCCAGAGTTAGAGGTTGAAAATATCAAATGTCCATATTTTCGTCCCGTCATTTTTACTAAATCCCAACATTCGTTTTGCAAATACTATATTTCAGTACGTTGACAAAATCTATAAATTTTCTAATGCCCTACTTGATATAAAATAAAAATAATATCTGACACAGATTGGGTCAGAAACATGTTTGAGAAGGGGTCAGACATATTAGTTATAAAATGTATTTGAGTCTGAGTCCGAGTTAAACAGTTACTGCAAGAGTTTATTAAATAATACAAACGTTAAGCTCGTTTTTAAAATACGGTAAGTATAAAATTTAGTTATGCTATTTTAGAAATTAGGGGTGCTGTTGGTAGTATATTTTCAAGAACTGCCTAAATCTAGGGTAATAATAGGTATGTTTTATTTTTGTTTGTTATTTGCAACTAATTACTTGTTTTATTAATATTTTAAGATAAAATTACATTATTATTTCCAATAATTTTAAAGCAAAATTTATTTTTCTATAATTCTAAGGGAAAGGAAGAAGTGCCGAAACCTAGGGTAATGACATGCTTTATTTGTTTATTATTTGCAACTAATTATATATGCTTTATTAATATTTTAAGTTAAAATTACTGTATTATTTCAAATAATTTTAAAGCAAAATTAATTTTTCTATAATTGTAAGGTAAATTATGAAAGCGCTTACCAGAAATACCGTTTTAGGAGAATTTAGCTTGAATAATTCAAAAATACCTATGTGAAAGAAATTACAGGTGTTACATAGCTATATTTAAGTTTTAGCGTCCCTAGATGCCAAACAATATGTTTTCTCATTTCCATTTGTCAGTCTGCCAGTTCGCGGCGTAGCTAAGAATTACTTACCTGATTGACTTCAAATTTTGATCAAAAATTAGGGGTTATATGGGGATGACTTGGTATTATTTTGGTAAAAATCCAATATGCCGGAACAAAATGGCGGCCTAGAGAAATGTCAAAAAAATTATTACTAAGACATACATTATCCAGTTTATCTCAAATTTTCCACAAAAACCAAGGAATCAACCTGAAATATTTTGGTGTGAATCCAAGACAGCAAAACGAAATGGCGGCCTAATAAATGTTGGCCTGTGTTATTTTAAAAAAAAAAAACAGTCTAAAAACTACTTATTAGATAAATTTTAAGTTTTGGACCTATATTAAAGGTCATATAGAGATTAATTGATAAAATTGTGGTACGAATTCAAGACGGAGAAACAAAATGGCGGCCAAATAAAATGTCTAAAAAAATCAATGTAAAAAATCTTCTTATTCAATTGACTTATTATCTTGGCGCAAAATTGAATATGACACAGGGATTAACTGGTACGAATTCAAAATGGCGGTCTTAAAAAATAAATGTAAAAAAGTCCCTTCCATCGTTATCGTAGTCGTTCCTTTTATTAAAAAGAGTGGAGTGTGACCCAATTTAGTTCAGCACATAGTAGGTACATTTAATAACACACACACACGTATATATATATATATATATATATATATATATATATATATATATATATATATATATATATATATATATATATATATATATATATATATATATATATATATATATATATATATATATATATATATATATATATATATATATATATATATATATATATATATATATATATATATATATATATATATATATATATATATATATATATATATATATATATATATATATATATATATATATATATATATATATATATATATATATATATATATATATATATACATATACAGGGTGGTGCAACCAAGATGGGGTGGACGATTGTGGGCAAACGGAGAGGAATTTGGAAAAACATTTTTGGGATATGATTGATAGTCAAGAACGATGTGTTTTAAAATTATACCCTTTATACAGGGTGGTCTGAAAAGTTCGTGGTGAACCAAACTTGTGTTTTTTTAAATGGGACACCCGGTATATTATTAATTTAGTTGATTCTCCTATTCGTTACGATCATTTTGATATCAGGTTTGTTGGGTCTAAAATTTATACCAAGGGAATGGGACGAGGTTAAAGTGGAAAAAAGGGTTATACTCCGGCCATTTTTTGAAAACAATTGAAGCAGGTATGGAAAAACCAAATATTCTATAAAATGTATTGTATCTAGGATTACAATAATCGCTTGTAAGTCGTTCAAAATTATTCACTGTTATACAGGGTGGTCAAGTTTTGCAAATTTACCTTGGATTGAATTTTTTTAAATGGAACACCCCATATATTTTACTGTCATATTAAAGATAACATCGCCAGCTTTCAGAAAATACCCTATTTGATATCTTTCTAACCAACAGTTTTTTAGTAAATTAACCGTGAAACCAAAATTTACTCATTCTAACAGAAACGGTATTATTTACGTTGCTTAAATTGACTACCTATAATATAAGGAGGCCATGATATAATCATAAATGAAAAGAAAGATTGACATTCTTGTCAAAACCGCAAAGTGTCAGAGAATTGGCATCAATTACCATTGTTTTTTGACGATAAGCCGAGAAATTGTTAAGTAACAATGAGTTTGAGTACTCCAGAGTTGATAAACATGACTTTTATGTTGGGCGAGTGTCAAAAAAACCCTTTACTAGCAAGCAGGGTTTATGCGGTACGATATCCCGATGCCGAAAAAAAACCAAGACCTGGAGCTTTTGCAAGTTTATTAGAGAAGTTTCAAGAAACAGGCAATGTTGCTTTTAAGAAACGTAAAGTAATTAATAAACCAGTTACCAATGAAGATAATGCTTTGACAGTGTTATTAACAGTGCAAGAAAATCCACACACAAGTACCAGGGAAATTGAGAGAGCTACTGATATTGAACGCACTAGTATTAAACGGATTCTGAAACAACATAAATATCATGCCTACCACATTGAATTACACCAAGAACTGTATGATTGCGATTACGTCCAACGACAAGAGTTTTCAATTTGGTTTTTAAACACAATTTGGGATAATCCAGGTTTTGTAGATAGGGTGCTGTTTTCAGATGAAGCAACTTTTAAAAGCAACGGCTTGGTTAACAAACATAATATGCACTATTATTCAACCGAAAATCCACATTGGATTCGTCAGGTGGACCATCAAAATAAATGGTCAATTAATGTTTGGGGAGGTATAATTGGCTCTCATGTTATAGGACCATATTTCTTTGAAGAGCATTTAACGGGAGAAGTCTATTTAAATTTTTTGAGAAATGAGTTGCCCGTATTGCTCGAAGACTTACCTTTAATGTTAAGAAATTCCTTATGGTTCCAACATGATGGAGCACCCCCGCATTACCATAGGCATGTAAGACATTTTCTCAATAATTGGAAAGGAGAGCATTGGATTGGGCGAGGTGGACCAGTTAAGTGGCCTGCGAGGTCACCCGATTTAACGCCACTAGATTTCTTTTTATGGGGACATGTTAAAGAAGAAGTTTATAAAGAGGTTCCAACCACAGTGGAAGATATGAAGTTGAGAATAATAAGCAGTTTTCGCAACATTTCAGACCTGACTTTGAGAAAAGTGAAACTTTCATTTATGGATAAACTCGAAATGTGCCTTCAGCAAAACGGTGGTTTAGTTGAACATCTTTTATAAGTTTTAATTACATTGTTTTTGTTGATTTATATTAAATTTATTTTTTTTGTAAAAAAAGATCTGTTATTAATACTGTCAAAGCATTATCTTCATTGGTAACTGGTTTATTAATTACTTTACGTTTTTTTGAAAGCAACATTTCCTGTTTCTTGAAATCTCTATGATAAACTTGCAAAAGCTTCTATCTTGTTTTTATTCCGGCATCGCATCATCAAAGAACAATATTTATTTATTTACTGATGACAATATTCTGACACTTTGCTGTTTTGACAGGACTGTCAATCTTTTGTTCAATTTATGATGATATCATGGCCTCCTAATATTAAATTGTCAATTTTAACAACGTGAATTCAGAGTAATTCGTGTTAAAATGAAGAAATTTTGATTTCACAGCTAATTTACTGAAAAACTGTTGGTCAGAAAGGTATCAAATATGGTATTTTCTGAAAGCTAGTAATGTTATCTTTAACATGAAAGTAAAATATACAGGGTGTTCCATTAAAAAAAATTCAATCCAAGGTAAATTTGCAAAACTTGACCACCTTGTATAACAGTGAATAATTTTGAACGACTTACAAGCGATTATTGTAGTCCTAGATACAATACATTTTATAGAATATTTGGT
This sequence comes from Kuschelorhynchus macadamiae, assembly GCA_030620095.1. Taxonomy (NCBI): domain Eukaryota; kingdom Metazoa; phylum Arthropoda; class Insecta; order Coleoptera; family Curculionidae; genus Kuschelorhynchus; species Kuschelorhynchus macadamiae. Next base: position 160,529 of record JAUTXW010003748.1, read on the forward strand.
TTTTCCATACCTGCTTCAATTGTTTTCAAAAAATGGCCGGAGTATAACCCTTTTTTCCACTTTAACCTCGTCCCATTCCCTTGGTATAAATTTTAGACCCAACTAACCTTATATCAAAATGATCGCAACGAATAGGAGAATCAACTAAAATAATAATATAGCGGGTATCCCATTTAAAAAAACACAAGTTTGGTTCACCACGAACTTTTCAGACCACCCTGTATAATGGGTATAATTTTAAAACAGCGTTCTTGACTATCAATCATATCCCAATTTTTTTTTTCAAATTCCTCTCCGTTTGCCCACAATCGTCCACCCCATCTTGGTTGCACCACCCAGTATATATATATATATTTATATATATATATATATATATATATATATATATATATATATATACTATTTATTTAAACATTTATATTGGGCGCCATACTGAATTCCTATCAATATTTCACCGATTTCTATCTATGCCACACTCACTTTTTTTAAATATTTTAGTAGGTCGCTATTTTGTTTGGCATATAATCATACTAATATGTTATCAGTTTATTCCCACGTAACACTTCTTTTTCGTAACACTTGTTTTTTGGCACAAAATTTGAGGAAATGGAATAAGTTTTTTTAATAATAATTTTTTTAACAATTCTAGGATGCTATCTTGTTCGGAAATATTCGATTTTACCAAAATATTACCAAGTCTTCTCCATATGACCCTTAATTTTGGATCAAATTTGAAGTGGCTCTGATGAATAGTTTTTAAACTATACCGCGAACTGAATAAAATTGATGGAATTAAAAATATTTTTTTGGCATCTAGGGACGCTAAAACCTAATAAGATGTAAAATCTTAGAGGTTTTTTTTCCCGATTAGGCATATTTTATTTGGTCGCCTTTTTGTTCTGCCATATTGAATTAGTACCACCGTTTTACTAGTTCTATACCACAATTAGTTATAGCACACAATTTGAAATGAGTCAATTAAGTAGTTTTTTCAGGCTGAATTTTTTGATATTTTATTAAGCCACCATTTGGAATGCGTACCAACATTTTACTAGTTGATTTCTATTCAATACTTACTTGATTTTTTTGCAAAATTTGAGACAAATAGAATAATTAGTTTTTAAGTAATAATTTTTTTAACATTTCATAAGGCCGCTATTTTGTTTTGAAATTTTAGATTTTATCCAGAATGTTACCAGATCATTCTCTCGGTCACTCCCATATAACCCTTAATTTTTGACATAATTTGAAGTCAATGGGGCAAATAGCTTTTTAGATGTGCTGCATACAGACGGACTGACAGACAGACCGACAGAATTAAGAAAACTTGTTTTTGATTCCTAACTAATACTTGATTTTTGTGCAAAATTCTAGATAAATTGGATAATTATATTTTTTGTAATAAATTTTTAACATTTCCCTACGCCGCCATTTTGTTTTGCCATGTGCTCCCTATTGGTTCGTCTTTTATTTCCGCGGAGTACAAACAAGTTTTGTTGAATGTTTAGCAAGGGCTTCCTGGCTCGGTGGTAGGATACTCGGCCTTGTATGCGGCGCATATGTGTTCGAGTTCCCGTTCAGGCGGATGGCTTTTTCAGTTTTTTTTAACAAAACTTATAATTATTAAAAATTCGGAGTTTAGGTTAGATTTGCTGTAAAGATTTTTTTTAACAAAATCTATAATGTTAAGTAGATCTGTCCCGTTAACGTTAGATTAGCTCAGGTTTGCGAAAACATCCAAAGTCAGATTTAAAATACGCGAGCACTGTAAAGTGTTGTGATTTGCGGGATATCTATGGGATTCCAGGTCTTGTTTCGTATTGGAGCCGCCATTTTAAGTTTTTATATACGAAAGTGTCAAATTGTATTGTCACTTGAATTGTATAGGAAGTCAAATTTAAAGTTAACCTCGTTTAAACGTTTTCTCACAGTTTATATGTGCTGATGTAATTTTATAGCACGAACTTATTCCTGTTCTAGTGGTTTCTATCAAACACTTGACTGGTGCTTTGCTTTTGTGCCATCTGCTAAGGTAAATCCTACATCTAAAAATCAATTGCATAAGAGTTCTAGTAAATGTGGAATATCAGCAAAATAAAATATGTCCACGTTAATGCCCATTGCCTTCCAAAGACCTTGGTTTCCACTACCACAATCAGCTACACATACAATTACACTATAATTAATTTCATTTAATTTACAAAATGCATTTTCCAAAATGTCTTTTGTCCTTTTTTCGTCAAAGCCAATGTATATAGGTTGCTTCCGTTTATCAAATAAACCCCTTGCCATAATCACTTACATATAGTTGTGGGGCCCAACAATTTCATCCTCTTTTTGACTATATTCATACAGCTTTGACACCTTAATCTCATCAAATGATAGTACAGTAATTCTATCCCTGATTTTGTTTTTCCAGAGATATTCTTAATTCGCAAAACATCCTGTAATATCCCACTCCCTAAACTTATGTTAGCAGCCCACTGTTGTAGAGTTGATAACCCTGGCAGGGTAATGAAATGTTTCCCTTACGTAGATATAACATCTTACTAAAATACGTTATAGTGAAAGCTCTTCTGTTGTCCAACGCACTTTGGATTTTCTTTTTAAAATTTTATTTTCTCAGGTAATTCCTGATCATTCTCTTTAACTCTTTGCTCTAACTCGTTAATTTTTAATTAAGTCATTTTCATGCTGCAATTCTTCCAGTTTTCTTTTGCAGATGTCATAGTCACTTTCTTTGCTGGTTGATGGAACCTCATATATCTATAATTTGTTCTTTGGAAATTGCTTGAAAACTCGGACCGCTTTCTATCAACAATTTTTCAACAAGTCCTTTATTTTCTTTCTGCACCATTCTTTGACTTCTTGGTATCGGTATTGTCGACTTTATAAGTTCCTTATCAGCTGACAGCAAAAATAAAGAAGGATTTGCTACAAAAAAATAAAAATAAGATGTGACGAAATAGTAAAGTGGTTAGATGTAAATTACCATTTGCTTTTAACTTTTTGGGTTGAATATTATTATATAATTCATCCTCATAATCACTTGGATTAAAATGTATGCAACATAATCTTTTATTTTTGGGGTCCCATTTATTCTTCCTATAGCAGTTTCCCATTCTTTTTGAATCTTCGGATTATTAGGAAATCTAAACAACATAATATATTCATCCTGTCTTTTGGCTTTTCTTGAATTATTTTTACAAGTAGCAACGCTACAAGCCGATTCACCACCACTAGACATATTTAACTTAGCAAAAAACAAATATTAAGTTATCATAATAACATTTTAAGTAAACCTTAATTCACCTAAAAATTACGAACACCAAACGACGAAAAATATTGTCTCTATAATCTTTGATTAAAAATAAATATATTGACACGATTTAGCACTAATATAAAATCCTTACGAACACCAAAACAAAACCAGAAATATTAAATAAAAATGTCAAAGAACAGCAAAATTAACTTTTATTCATTTGGAAACGCACATTAATGATTCATAACCTATTTTATTTTGTCCGCCGAGTGACGTATTATCCACTCCTGTCCCCGCTACCCCTTAACGTTTACAAGGCAACCTAACCTATTTAAAAACCTTGGTACTTATCAAAACATTCCGGTTTTGCTGGTTGCCTAACTTTTTATTACAAAGTTTTCGAAACTTGGAATAGGGAGATAAGAGTACGCCCCAAAGAGGACGCAACATTTAAATGCGTACTCTTAGTTGCATACTTTTTTAAATTATAATTATTGATAGAGAAAGATACTTTTTAATAATTTATGAATACAATTTTTAGGAAAATCGGAAAATATAACAGAAAAACAAATAGAATATTGAAGTTTACACAGGAGACGAAGAAGGAATTACGAGAAGTAGAATTGCCGAGGGGGAAAGCAAGCGTTCAGTTGCTGAAACATTGGGTGTCAACGTGTGCCCTCTAAGAAAAAGACTAAAGCTGGGAAATATTCCAGTATCTTTGGGGCGTTTCAAACCTATTTTAACCTCTGACCAGGAGAAAGCATTAGCGAATCATATAAGAGATTTTGATAACAGATTTTATGGTTTGCATATGAAAGATGTGAAGGCTCTTACATTCTGTACGCTGAATTAAATCAAATAAGCCACAGGTCGAATCAAGAGAAAAAATGGAGAGTACACACTGGGTTAGATGTTTTGCTAGGAGAAATGTATTGTCTCTAAGAGCTCCCGATAAAGTAAGTTCAGCTCAAACAACTGGATTTAATAAAGTCCAGTTATGAAAAAACAAAAGTACCAGCTCACCGTATTTTTAATATGGATGAAACTGGAATGTCGACGGTACCTAATAAAATGCCAAAAGTGTTTGTATCTAAAGGTAGTTTAGATAGTTTCAAAAGTAGTTGCAGCAGAAAGAGTGCAGTTAGTTACAGCTGTGTATTGTATGGGTGCTTGAAGAGTTTGGGTATCCCCAGCTCTTATTTTCCCACGAAAACGGATGAAAGAACATCTGTTTTATGAATGTCCTCCTGGAACTTTAAGCAACTGAATCTGGTTATATGAATTCGGAGCTCTTTATAAGGTGGCTTAGCCACTTCCAAGAATAGGCAAAATCATCACAAGATGATCCTGCTGTTTTGATTCTTGATAATCATTACTCACATTGCTCTCTCAATGCAATAAATTTTTGTAATTTTATTGTTCTTCTATCGTTGCCGCCTCAGGGAAGCTACAAATTGCAGCCGCTTGATAAGTGTTTTTTGGTCCTTTGAAATCTGCTTTTTCAAGTAAATGTGACAAATGGGTGGTTCAAAATCCAGCTAGACCAGTAGCTCTCAGACAAATATTTAGTCTATTGCATACAGCTTATTCTAAAGTTGCAACGATCCAGATTTGTGAGAAGGAATTTAGTACCACAGGATTGGATCCTCATAACCTTGACGTGTTTACAGAAGAGGATTTTGCACCCTCAGAGGTAACTAATCGACCCTTACAAATTAAACCAGGCAAATGACATGCCACATGAATCTGAAGATAATGTTGAGCTGTTATGAGACGATGACGACGACTTGTCTCTTTCGATTTTAAAAAGTAGGCTAGCTAAAGAACCTGCTACTCTGAAAAAAATATCCGATGCTAGTCCCAACACACCAATTAGAAACTCTTGTGCTGATAGTTGTTTAAATCCAGAATCTATTCAAAAATGCAAAAATATCGAAAATGTGACGTCTAAACTTTTCTCCTCTCCCAAATGTGATCTAGCCCCATCCAAAAATGATCATATTTCTATTAAAAGCAATACACGAATAAATTAGGAGTGGTAGCTCTAAAAGGTAATTTCCTATAAGAATAACCACAATAATAATAATGAATGCTCACCTACTTTTAGTGCCTAATTATTTTATATTTTCTTTAGGTTCGAAATTTTTTCTTCTACGCCTTATAAAGAAGCTTTACAGGAATCTGCCTCCTAAACTAAGATGACCGGCATTAAAAAGGAAATTGACTATTGATAACACTACTAGTTTTATTGTGATCTGTGCTCTTGCGTAAGTGCTAAGCGTAAGCATTTCTAGTTTTTTTTATTTGATTTTTTGGGGTAAAAATAATATTTTTGCTTAGTTTTGTTTGTTACCCGAGTATCTACTATGTGTTTCTTCATAATTTTTATGTCGCTTGTTCTTATCCTTCTATTTGTGTATGTAAGGAGCTAATAGTACGCATTTTAAGTTGAATTTTTTTTTAAAGAAAATTATGCAGTTTATTTAAATGATATGTTTTTTAATGAACAAAGTATATATTACATTTTTATTGGTAGTTTTTATTCTTCCGTACTCGTAACGATTTTCACCCCCTAGAGGTAACACAGTTTATCTATGCACATACTTATTTGATAGTAACTTTAAACATTAAATAAATTGTAATATAATAATACAATTATATTATAATTTATGTTTTTTACTTACAAGAGGCCTGTACTGGGATATTCATTTTGTTTTTCGACAATGTTAGGCAATCTAATTGAGTTCTGCACAGTAAAATAAGAACAAACACCAACGTTGCGTTGCTAGACAGGTTGCGTAAAAGATACAAAATTGACATCTGCACAGAATAAATTTAATTTACTGAATAATTAAAATCACAGAATCAAGTTTTTTAGTGTACAAACAGAAAAAATCATGAAGGGAAAAAGATTATATAAAAACAACATAAACATTTTAAAATTCTAAAAAGTTGATAATGATTTCAGAAAAACTAAACATGGTTTATACTATTTACAAATTACACTATAAAAAATTGTTCAATTTGAGGAAACTTTTTAATCTAAATCTACAAAATACGGATGTTAAAACCTTGTTAATTATACTAGTAATTAATTAAATATACTTATTACTTACCAAACTGAGAGTACAAAATGTAAGATCACACCATAAAAGTAAAATTGAAAACTTCTTATTTAATATACCATTCTCCAGTGACAAACTGGCCGCCTCACGAAATATGTCGGTTCATGACGAAACGATTAATATTCCTACGGCAAGAGGGGTCATAGCTTTTCGCCAATAAACGAACAGCTATGGCAAATGCAAAAGGATTACCTTTATTTTTTGAACTCATATAGGGCCGACTCCAGATCAGGCTATGAAGTAGTAAATCTCGCTTGCCAAACTGAAATCAGTATAAAAATGGAGGCCTCGCAATTTTTTGGTTACACGCAGTAAGAAATAAATTAAATTTTCTTTGGATATATGTTCGTTTGTGTAAAAAAAAACTGTGAGATATTGGTACAAAGACTGCTGTAAGTGTTAGAAATAACGGTTTTTTGGAACATTTATATTTAAACTAAATATAACGTGTTATACTTATTCCGACTTCGGATAGCGTTGCTGAGTTTCCAAGTCGTTTTGTTGTCGTAAATTTTATTGTGTTATATTGTTTTGATAATGTATGTGGTTTCTTTTGCGCTGGGTAATGAGCTAATAAGAAGGTGATAAAGCCTCGTGTAAAGTAGTCTATACGATTATTATTATAAGCCAACAAAAAATAAAGATTTATTTGGTAAGTTCCAAATTGTAATATTTGTGTCAAAATGTCTATTATCCAATTATAATGGTATGTTATTTCTACTTCCCAAAAGGCAAAATTTTAAAAGCCAAATAGTTGAAAGCAATTCGAAGAACTAATTGAGTCCCTTCACAGTATTCTGTAGTTGCCTACTTACATTTCTTAGAAAGTAATATTATTCTAGAGGACAATTGCCAGATGGGACTTTACAAAAAGTTTCAATAAAAACTAGGCTTAAACCGAACACAGCCCCATTTATTTTTCCCTTGTGACCTAATAGCCTCTCCAGCAGAGCTAGAACGAATTCTCCCAAAAAGGATTCGAATCACGAATTCCAATCACGAATCCTTATGATAACAAATATCCCTGGTATTTTTATTTATCGAACTCAGTTCATTAACTTCAATTTTATGTTATTTCAAATTCAAAAGTCCAAAAATGTTTTGTGACATTATTTAAAGTAGATTGTTAAAAATTAAGAAGTTTGAACAAGTTATAAATTTATATAAACAATTATTATATATGTTGCATCCAAAGTCGAGAATCCTACCACTGAACCAGGAAGCTCACACTGAAAATTTAACAAAACTTTTTTATACTTCGCGAAAATAAACGACGAACGAATAGGAAGCACATTGAACAATATGTGTTGTGATTGGCGGGTTAGGTTGCTTGGAAGCACCCTGAGTTTTATGAAAACTTTATAAATCACGCCTTTATAGATAGATCTTATCGAAAATGCAATTATTTTTTAAATAAATGTAGATTTTCTGCAACTTCATCAATAGAGGTTGTTTTAGTAATTTAAAAATATAAAATAAACTTAATAATGTATTTTACTTATGTATTGATTAATATGAATATATAGTCATAAGCATGTGCACGTCGATAAAGAAAAATCTGTGTTTCTTAGCATATATAACTTTATGCACTTTAACGAGAGAAACTGGCAGGGTACTCCAACACACACACAGAGTAAAAGCAGAACTTTGATCTCGCTAAACCATAAATCATCAAACATCTCCGTCCTCTTCTTCAGTTTATAAACGGAAGGACATAGTGACATTATTTTATCAAAACGTTAGAACCAAGTCTTCAGAAATATTATTGTCAACTAGCTCAAGCTAATGTTGACAGAAACCTGGCTAACTGATTCGATTGGCACATCGGAATACTTTCCGGACTCTTACGTTGTTTTTCGCAGAGATCGTAACTATTCCAAACTATTCTGGGAGAGAGGGGCGGTGTCCTGATCGCCTAATATCGAATGGATTGAAGACGAGGGATTTATGATACCCAGTAGAGTGCTTCACGAACATGAAGAAACTCTAGTCGACGCACTTTATTTTTTGGAGCTTCATCAAAGTAACAATGCTATAATCATGCTGGGTCGCATACTGGATTTGATTTGATTTGATAAAGCCTCGTGTACGGGAGAGATTGAATCGTATGAGGTGGCCGAGGCCCAGTTTCTTCTAACTAAATGGTATTCAAACCATTCCTCTTTGGAAGTACGCATCGAGAGTCGACACTTCTTCGTAGAGATTCACCGATTACTATTCACCTATTTGCCAAAACAAACTACGCTGACATTAATGACTACTTCACTAATGTAGATTCGTCCTTTTTGCACACGGAAACGGATCTCGAATTGATGGTCTCTGAGTTTTATGATATTTTGTTTACAGTTGTGTTTGTTCCCAAGACGGTAGTCAAAGACGAACGCTTTACAAAATGGTACTCACCTTACGTAAGGAAACTTATTGCTCAGAAAAACAAGTTACACAGTAGAAATCTACTTTGATACATTTGTACAAATCTGGCGATAAGGCTAACATCCAAAACTACCGAGGAATACTCTACTATCAATAATACTTAAGGTTCTGGAATCGCTTATAACGGACGAAATTTTCAACACTTATAAATATTATATTGCACAAATCCACCACAGATTTTTTAGCGGTCGCTCCACTCTAACAAACCTAGCGGTGTACCAACAATATCTTTTGTGTCCAATATAGGGCTGGTCACCTGGTTGACGTGATCTACACCGATGTCAAAAGCATTCGACAGTGTGTGTCACCAACTTCTCATATATAAGTTGTTTCAGATGGGTTTTACTTCAAATTACCTCTCCTGGATAATAAATTACCGTAAGGATCGTCGGCAGTCAATCTGCGTCTCGGATGTATCATGAACGGAGATAGCAGTTCTGTCTGGAGAGCCTCAGGGTTCACATATTGGACCTGTCTTGTTTTCCCTTTTTGTTAACGATATCACATCCTGTTTTAATTCTTCATAGTGCCTGGTTTGTGCGGACGATCTTAAATTCTTTTCCGTCCTCTATAACACCTCTGCGTCGGGCAATCTGCAAGCCGACCTTCGCCGCTTGGCTACCTGGTGTGATAGAAATTGTCTGCAGTTGAATGTTATGAAATGCAAAAAAATGACCTTTCATACACGTAGAAATCTTGTAATTACAGAATACACAATATGTAACACTTTACTGGACTCGGTATCATCCTTTAACGATCTCGGAGTCTTATTTGACTCACATTCATGATGTTAGGATTTATTAAATATAATACTAAATATAAGAACGATACTCGTGTCCTAACAACATTATACAACTGCCTCGTGCGCAGTATATTGGAGTACTGCAGCATCATTTCCAAGACCTACCACGAGAAACGAGGCTTCAGCTGTGTGGGCTTAAATCGGTTGAAGATAGCCGGAAAGACCAGCCTGTTCTTTTGCTTTTTAAATTGCTGAAAGGTTACACAAACTGTTTTTTCAAAGAAGACATTACGGACTGGTTTATAGATATAATGTCTACTTCTTTAACATAGACTTATTCTTTGTTATTCTCGCTGCACTGAAACAATTTATTATCCTGTTAATATTTAACTTGTTTTTTGTCATTTTATTCCCTTAATTTTTTTGTTTTGTTGTAATTGTAGAAATTTTTATAGTTTTATTTGGATCTGTGACGTAATTATTTGAAATAAATAAATTATTGACGCAGAATACCACAATTAATAAATTTGGTGATTTATAACGAAGATAAAACATAATCCAGGTTTTATATCTCATACCTCATCCGCACGGCCGAGTTCAACTATCGAATATGCCGAATATGGTCGAATGGAAGTTTTAGTTTTTCCAGCCCAACTGATTTATGTCTTTAATGATGTTTTTTTTTGACGAACCTGGGCTAACGTAACGCCTAGGGGGACAGATCCTTGATCCGTCTAAGAGTTTAGGTTTTGTTGAAAAAAGTTTTTTTTTAATATAGATACACTTTTTTATATTACCTAAAAAAATGTATCATTACTACATCAATAGGGTTCAAGCTCTTCTTTCATGTGATTTTCCACTACGTTTAAATTTTTGCCAGTAGTTCTTACAAATGCTAGCCCAAAATCCATTATTTGGAAACATGATTTTATTTAGCGATAAACTCAAAACTCAAACTCAAAAAAGGTTTATTGTCGCAAGTAAAACTTATTGACAAAGCTGGAAGAAAAATTATTACCAGAAAAAATTTTAAAATATATGATGCAAAAAAAATATTTACATATATTTATCTAGTTGACAAACAAAAAAAATTAAATACACATAAAAATAAAAATAAAAGTACAACCTGTTAGCACAGTGAAAATACATTAAATAATACAAAAGAACAAGTCATTCGTCATCATCTAGTCAAAAATATAAAAGGTATAAATAAAATAAAAAGTGTACAATAAAATTAAAATACTACATACTAAAAAGCAAATAAAGACTACATCTAAGTATTTAGACAAATAAGAACATACTTATACCACTAATACAAGAGATGCAAATGAAAAATACTAAAATCTGTCATTGAAAAATTCAGATAACTCATAGTATGCTTTCTCAATTAGCAGTCTTTTAACTTCCCTTCTGAATATTCTTTCTGACTCAGTGACCTTTATATTTAATGGAAGATGATTAAACAGTTTTCTGCTGCTAAAGATAATGGAATTCCTTACCAAAGTAGTCGATGGTATAGGTAGCGCAACATTATGTGTTTGTCGAGTACTGTAAGTTCTTCCTTCAAATATAGTATGTTTGTACTTTTTATGTATAAGGTATACTGACTCGAGAATGAGTAGGGATGGCAAGGTAATAATCTTATTTGAAATAAAAAATTGTTTACACGAAACCCTGAACCCTAACCTATACATATACCTGATGGCTCTCTTTTGTAAAATGAAAACGCTACTAAAAAGTTGTCTTGACCACACTCCTCCCAAAAAAACAACAAAAGATACTCCATATCTAAGATGGGATTCCATCAAATCATATCAAATATTGGTAGAACATTTCTCACAATACCTGGATCCAATTCCCTAGCTAAAATAAGAAGAGCATAACAATTAGAGGCTAACTTAGAATTTAATTGGTTTATGTGGGTTTCAAATTTAAGTTTACTATCTAGGTAAATACCCAGGAATTTGTTCTCCGACAAGTTACTAACCACAATGTTCTCCAAATATTCACAATTTATGTTGCATCTAGAGTTCATAAGTTGGTCTTCGAAATATTGAGTGTTAATTGATTTGCGTCACACCACTGTTTCACTAAAATTATGTCGTTATTTAGAGTATCAATAAGACTAGCATAGTCGGTATCATGCCACAAAATGGTTGCGTCATCTGCAAACATTGTAAATTTTCCTTTAATATTTAATTTTGTTAAGTCATTTACATAAATTAGAAATAAAATGGGTCCCAGAACAGATCCCTTCAGTTCAGATGGCATCCCATTAAACGAGACACTCTGACCTCTACCCGAGAGATATGATTTAAACCACTTAAGAGCTGTCCTTCTGAAACCGTACGATTGGAATTTCCACAGCAGTATCCTGTGATTGACACAGTCAAATGCTTTTGAAAGATCACAGAACACTGCTGCAGCCATCCCACCATCATTAAGCCCCAGATACAATGTCTCCAAAAAGGCAAAAACTGCGTCAGATGTTCCCTTTGATGATTGGAAGCCAAACTATTCTGAACTAAAAATGCTGTGCCTGGCAAGGTATGAAATTACTCTCAACAGTTTTTCGATAATCTTAGACAGAGTAGAGAGCAATGCTACTGGTCTGTAATTTGATGGGCTCTTCGTACCACTGTCCTTGAACAATAGCAAAATTGTAGCAATCTTTAAGCAGGAAGGAAAAGTTCCACAGCAAAATGATTCATTCATAACTTCCACCATTCTTGTAAAACTGCATTTTTGAGCCGAGAAAAATCCGCATTTGATTTGTATATGTGTGGGCAGGCATTATTGGAGATTTTTAGGTAGGATCATTTTTTCAAGACTAAACGGACAATATTATCGTCTATTTCTCGAAGACGAATTCCCAGTATTGTTACAACACGCACAAATTCTTCTTAGAAATCAAATGTGATTGATGCACGATGCTGCACCAACACATTTCAGCATAGAAGTGAGGGAGTTTCTATATCAAACAATCGTGGGATAGGGCGCGGGGAACCTCAGCCATGACCTCCTAGATCTCCATAGCCTGGATTTCTTTTTTGGGGGCACCTGAAAACATTGGTGTATCAGACCCAAATCCAGACAGAAGAATATATAAGAAACAGAATAATGGTTTCATGTGACATTATTCGCAATACTCCTGGAATATTCCTGGAGTTCGTCAGTCCCTGAGGGGAAGACTTAATTCTTGCATTTTAACAAGATGGGGACATTTTCAAAATCTTTTATAATTTTGTTTTGTTTTTAATTCAACTTTAAGAATTTTATCTGATTGCCGAAACGCTAAAAACAAGGAAAATATTGATGGAACAAATAAATAGACAGGTTTTTTATTTTTTTAACAAAAAGAAGTATTACATTATGGTGGCGAGGTCTAGCAGTGACATTCGACCTAACCACCAAGAAAACTAGTTAAAGATTTTTAGAGTAAAAATAATAACAAAAACAAAACAAGAGCTAAAGAAAAAAGTCACACCAACGCATTAAAAACATACCTATAAACATATGCTTATATTCTTATCCAAGCTTTTTCCTACAACGTGACACAAAAAAAGATTTTGTTTTAATGTGGTCAGTAATAAAACAAACGGTGAAACATGTTAAATTGATTTTATTTGTTTGTGTACTAAGCATTTTTCCACTATACATGCCCCGGTAGCCCCAGAAATACAAGAGCCTTTTAAATTTGCTCATATTTTTTACTACCCTCATAAAAGGGAAGCATCGTAATCGTGAAAAAAATCACCCTCCGAGATTTTTTCAGATCTTTACGTTTCAGGGTCCCTAGATGACAAAAAACATGTTTTCTCGATTCCGTCGGTCTGTCTGTCGTCTGTCGGTCTGTCTCAATTTCAAATTATGTAGAAAAATTAGGTATTGTGTAGGAATTAACCGGTAAAATTTTGGTACGAATTCAAGATGGCGGAACAAAACGGCGGTGCAATAAAATATTTAAAAATTCAGCCTGAAAAAGCTATTCAAATTGTGTGCCATAACTAATTGTAGTATAGAGGTGAACTAGTAAAAGTGTGGTACTAATTAAAGATCGCGGAACAAAATGGCGACAAAATAAAATTTTTGTAACCTGAAAAAATCAACCTCTCAAGTTTTACATATCTTCGCGTTTTGGCGTTCCTAGATGCCAAAAATATGTTTTCTCAGGTCCGTCTGTCCGTTTGTCGGTGAGTTCGCGGCATAGCTTAAAAAATACTCATCAACTACTTCAAATTTTTGTCAAAAATTAAGGCTCGTTTGGGAATGACCTGGTAATATTTTGATCAATATGCCGGAACAAGATGGAACCCTAATGAAAAGTTAAACAAATTATTACCTAAAAGTCTAGTTATCCATTTTGCACAAAAATCAAGTATTATGAAGGAATCAACTGGTAATATTTTGGTACGAATACAAGATGGCGGCTTAATAAAATGTTTAGAAATTCAGCCTGAAAAAACTACTTATTGGACTGATTTCAAATTGTGTGCTATAACTGGTTGTAGAGATGAACTAGTAAAACTGTGGTATGACTTGGTAATACTTTCGTAAAAATCCAATATGCCGGAACAAGATGGCGGCCTAGTGAAACGTTAAAAAATTATTACTAAAAACTAATTACCCAATTTATTTCAAATTTTGTAAAAAAATCAAGTGTTACATAAAAATGAACTGATAACATTTTGGTATGCATATAAGATAATAAAACAAAATATCGGCCTAATAAAATATTTAAAAAATCAGTCTGAAAAACTGCTTATTAGATTAATTTAAAATTTTGTGCAAGCATTAAGTGTGATCTAGAGATAAGCTGGTAAAGTTGTGTTACGAATTCAAGATAATGGAACAAACGGGCAGCCAAATAACATGTTAAAAAAATGAACGTAAAAAAATCTTATTCAATTGACTGTAAATTTTGGAGAAAAATTAAATATGAAATAGGGATAAACTGGTGCGAATTCAACATGACGTAACAAAATCGCGGTGTGCGTCAGTGTAAAAACTACTTATTGAATTCGTTTTAAATTATGCCCAAAATCAAGTGTGGCATAGGTAGAAACTGGTAACATATTTGTAGAGATCCGATCCAATATATTGAAACAAAATGGCGTCCAATAAAAGTGTTCGAAAAAATAGTATATATGTGTTCCTAAGTAACTCTGTAAAAGGAAATATTTATAATGAGGAAAGTTTCGGGTAAAGGAAATTTACTGATTTTTTAGTTCAATAACTCTCAGTTTTTAAAAAATAAAACCGTGAAACAGGACAAATTTATATTTTTTTTGCATACATAAGCAATGTTTATAATCATATAGGTTTAATCTAAGGAAGTGAAATAGCTCCCTAAAAACAAAATTAAAATTTTATGTTGTTTTGAGGGGTGTAAAACGCTTGTAATAATAAATAAACTATTTATTAAATATTTCTTATATGAACCAGTGGCGGCTCGCGGGTGAAAAAGTAAGTGAAGTGCAAATGAAGCAAGAAAATATCGCAATAACTTTTTTTCCAGAATTTTTTTGTATGTGGAGGGGGTAAAATATTTTTTTACGACTTACCTAAATTTTGTACTAAATCAATTCTCCTGTCGTTAATAGCAGCAAATTTATTTATAACATCCTCATAAAATGGATGAGTTGCCCTAATCTCCTCCAGAATTTCCGTTTGAATTGAAATATTCCCTAGAGAAGTAAGTCTTTCTTGAGATATTGTATTTTTTAAATAAGTTTTTACACATTTGAGGCAAGAGAAACTTCTTTCCACTGAAGCACTTGTCGACGGTATTGTCAAAATGAAGGAGAACAGTTTATATGGTTCGGTAAATATCTTTATTTTCAATAATTTTTTTAACTTGCTCTTGCAGCGAGTATTCCAAATACTCTCATTGGCAAAAATAAAACCAAGCTCATTTTTAAGTCGTTGAGTTTTTGAAAATATTTCCCCGTTATAACTGTAACAAATTTTCAAACGGGCCAGTCGGAAAATTTAAACTATATTCGAAAAATTTAGCAGAATCTGCCAAACATAAAAGTTTTTCAGAGTCTTGAAAGCTTAGTGTCATTTCCATTAAAATATGGTCCAATATTTCATAAAAAAAGGGTTCTATACTTAGCTCTAATTTCTTCAGGTGAAAGCTTAGCACGCTCACGTTTGTGATGATTTATTTCTGTAATAAAATTTGCTTTATCAAACATGGTATTAAAAAAATGTTCATTTCTTTTTTTACAGAGCACTTCACGACAGCGTTTTATATTGGACATGCAAAAATGAATGTGATGGGATTTTTTTTTTTGAAGAACGTCAAATAGTATGTCCGTGATTGAGAAAATGTCATTAAACACTAATGCCAGAAACGTGAATTCAAAAACGTTCATCTCACCTAAAAATAATGTACATTAATAAACCCGACACCAAATAAAGTTGTAACAACACCATAAATAAATATAACACAAAACAGTCAAGCAAACTGCAAAAGAACTCATCGGTTGCAGCGAAATCCGCGAAAATAAAAGTAAAACAACCACCCCATACGAGAGCGTTGTATCGTGTACGCGCTGTCATGGCAACATAGTAGGAAAATCGTAAGCTAAACATAGCCCCTCCAGCAAAGTCTAAACGGTTTGCGCGACTGTTATAGTTGTTATAATAAAGTTCGATTGAAAGTTTTAAAAAGACATGACGTCAACGGTCAAGTAAAATATTTATTCGAGATGTACAATTTATTTTTTGCCAATTCAAATTCTTGTCAAAAATTAAGAGGAGGAGATGTTAAGGCCAAGCAGCTCAAAGATTCCGCGGTTCTACGGCCTACCTAAAATGCACAAGTTAGGAGAATAAATGAATGTATAAAACTAAAATTTTAAGAGATATATAATAAATATAGTTAGATGTTTGCTTGTTTATTTTGCCTGGTGAAGTAGCACTTCACCTACTTCACCTGAATAGCCGCCACTGATATGAACCCCAACTTGAGGAAACCATTGACGCACATACATATGTGAAGAAATAGGTGCTATGTTTGCCAAAATATATTTTTATTTCCCTGTTTTTGAACTCGCATTAGGTTTTGACAACTGACTAGTCTAATATAATAGGTTCGTGTTTGTATTACGGTTAGTAATTTCTCGTAGAATCCCGAATTATCTGTATTTAATACAAGACATGACATAAGACCTTATGCGTATAATTAGAAAATGTCTAAAGACTGAAATACTTGTAGGGCATTGGTATTTAGTTTAAGTTTTTTAAATATTATTTTATTGTTTATGACCTAGGATTTTTAATGTTTATTGAAACTATTTCATTCCATGCTTTGTTTTGCATAGTATGTCATCCTGTCACCTCACATTATGACACTACAGAACAGCGCATCAGTGCGGCCAGAACATTTTGATAACGTTTAATACATAGGCGTTTGAAAAGGTAATAGATTTTGAAGAAAGGTAACTAATTCTTATTGAAGACTATTTTAGTAGAACACTGCTCTTAAAAAAAAAACCTGCTTTGAAAAAACTATGTCGTCACATAGTATGAACTGTAGAAAGTCATCGGATGTACTTTAAAACATAGTTAATTATGTATTAGGCTTCAAATTGTGTTTTAGGACTCTAAATAAACCTAACTTACTGATTTTTTTCTCAATCAGTATTGGTAGATTTGAACAAATAAAACAAGTATATTGATAACAACAAAATTTAATAATAAAGTTTTAGCAAATAAAAGTACAGTTTCAACTATATAAAACTATACTTCATTGTGAATGAACAAATAGAAACATAAAAAATAGAAATAGAAAACATACATGAGGTACGGTTTGCCCTACTTTGAGCGTTTTTTTTTTATGTCTTTTAGATTAGTTTTGGTTAGTCTAATCCAACTAAAACAATACCTAAAGGCAAAAGCCGCGTAATGTTTTTGTTGTATCATAACGTAAATGATTTTAACTATTTATCAGAAATATGGCAACGCGCAGTATCGTGGTGCATATTTTATCGCTCCTAAAATAACTGGCAATGTAGCATTATCAAAGTTTACTGAATAAAAATGTTTTTATTCAGCAAACTTTGGCATTATCTGAACGTCATAACGCGGGGAAAGCACCGACTTGTTCATTGAGCTTTTCATAGTTATAATATATTCAAAAGCAGGAACAATCATGTCCTAGCGAAGTAGCAGGTTATCCGCAAAAAAACAGGAAATTTTATTTTTAGATCATAATTTGTAAATAACTTTAGTTTTGTTCGTATTTATATTTACAGTTTTTACTTTTAGTTCTTAAATAAGCGCAACCTATATAGGTTTTTTGTAACTTTTATAATGTTTTCCAAGCATTGTTAATTTTTATGTTTTTAAACTTTAATACATGTATTTCATTATGTTCTATTTTTGTTTTAACTTTTAAGGTAGTTTTACCTTATTTGTAATTCTTTGTAATTTTAAATAATAAAGAATTAATATTAACGGAAAAAAAACTAATCTACTTTTTTTTTTTGATAGAACAGTTATAAAGTCAATTCGGCAACATTGCAAATAAAACTAGACTGGACCCCGATCGTCTCTTCCGACTCCTCACTCCCGAGAATTAATACCAAGCTCTGTTTAAACGAAACTCGAAAGACGATCTGGTGAACGACTACCAAATCATATATCTAGTTCTCGTTACTACAAACTAGTTCTTTTAGTTCGATATTATTCTTAATCGTTCAGCAACGTTGGCAGTTTACGCGATTATCGTTTGCTCCTTAATAGGTAGGTTCATAGTTCGCGAACGAACTAATTATTTGAAATCTGCGAACTAGTTCATTTAGTTTTCACTAAAGACTCGTTCTTTTTAATAGGTCGTTAGAGAACTACACACTACACACCTCTAATAAGAGCGTGAATGACAATCTGTAACGCAGTTTTCTATATGATTCTAGTTAGGTGTAAATAGGTATATGAAATAATTCACCTAATATTTTGCATTTTTTACTTACCTTTTTAAATATTGCAAAATTTGGGATATCTTATATTTATTTACACCTAGAACA
The DNA here is from genome assembly GCA_030620095.1 of Kuschelorhynchus macadamiae. Classification (NCBI taxonomy): domain Eukaryota; kingdom Metazoa; phylum Arthropoda; class Insecta; order Coleoptera; family Curculionidae; genus Kuschelorhynchus; species Kuschelorhynchus macadamiae. The sequence continues at coordinate 179,129 of JAUTXW010003748.1, forward strand.
CAATGATATATTCATTAACGTTAAACGTAAAGACTAACCAACAAAAACGAAACTTAAAAAGGAAGTAGGTATACATTTGTGGTAGAAAAATGAAAGATACTTTTGACGTTGGAACTAAATATATTCGTTTATATCCTACATTTTCATGAAGTATATAACAAAAGAAATGTAATGTTTGACGTAAATAGTCGTAAACGAAAACGGATGTCGTAATTTGCATTGTGTTCCGCGGTTATAGTTTGAACTACACAAGTGTGAATATTATGTTTAAGGGTTAGGGTTCAGCACAATTGTATCTCTCTAATAATCCATGATTTCTTCCAACCATGTAATTATCTATTCTTTCTTAACTTTCTTGTGTTTTAAAGTTTTGTGGTATATCTAGTTGCCTATAGTCAAATGTCATAGTCAATGACGTACAGAGTGTATAAAAAAAATGAATTCGCTAAATTGACTTCGCCTCAGTAGGTTTACTGGGTTTCATTTTAAAAGTGCATATTCGAGAGAGATAGATCTATTCAGTGCGTGTAGCAGTTGCTAAATATTTGTCATTGTCATTGTTTTCTTGTCAAAGTGTCCGGAAAACTAAAGGGTGGAAAGTTTTGGGCGTTTTTTAGGATATTTAAGTTAAATGCACCAAGTTTTTGTAGTTTATGCACAAGAATTTATTCCTTACTTTCTATAAAATTTGTAATAAGGTAAATGATTTTCTAACCTGTACTAATTTGTTTTAGGTCTTATAAAGAGTGTAGGTAGGGTGTGAATTACTGCGAACCCTTTATCCCGTGTTTAAATAACTGTTTCATACTTTGAGAACAGAAACTCAATTAATAGTTATACGTTTCGTACAAAGGCAAAATTATATATAATACAAACTGTTAATATTTTTATTTGTATTTGTATGTATAAGTACACAATTAATACACTTTTTTAGATATTTTTAATTCAACCCAATAATGGCCTGGAGATTTAAAGCTTCAAAATACAAAAACGCAGCGCCGATTGTCCCAAAACCTGAAACTTATGTGCGTGATATCTGTGTTGGGTCTTACCAGACCTATGGTAATAATATTACTGCGTCTGCCAAATTTATGGCATTCAACTGGGATCATGCTGGGTCTAGTTTAGCTGTTTTGCCTATTGGTATGTCTTTTGAAATTAGCTCAAAATTTTATTTAGTTCTGATTGCTAATTTCTATCTGCTTCGAATTTCTAGAAAATATACATATTTTTTTATTATTCTTTTAGATGACTGTGGACGAAAAAGTAAACTTATGCCACTCTTACATGCTCATACTGATACTGTTACTGACATGGATTTTTCACCATTTCATGATGGACTTTTGGCTACTGGTTCTCAAGATTGTCTAGTTAAAATTTGGAATATACCTCCAGAAGGATTAGTGGTAAAGAATATTTTAATAAAAATTGCAGTGGTTAATTATCTCTTTTTTTCTAAGTTTAATCAGAGACATTTACAAGAACATTTACATTAATTCGAAAACTGGGTTAGTAAAAATCCCCACACAAAAAACCTGTAGGACAAAATCTCAAATTAGTTATCAGAATTTTTCTTAAGTTTGTTTATGCTTTATGTATCTAACTAATAATAATTTTTTTTTGATCCTTAAAAAAATCATCTCCACAGAAGTTCTAAAAAAAACAAAATTTCGTCAGTTTCCTAGAAAGTAAATAACATTAACATTACTTTTATAGTTGTTTGTTTGTTAAAATAAGACAAATGTATAACTAACAATATTCAAGATGGCATACAATAGGTTTTGCATTGTATAGTGGAGTTAAATAAGCTCCATAAAAATAACTAGTTATTATTTTTATATTGAAAAATCAACATATATTTTACTAAAATTTGTTATCAAATATTAAATTTTGTTAGGTTGTAGACCTGCTGGACCTACACTTAGATTTGTATCTTGTGTAGTCTATATAGGTACATAGAACACAACTAATTAGTTAAAATCTTTTGTCATATCACTTTACACCAAATTTATTATAAATATACATCAATCTCACAAAACGACACCATTATTCACATTAAGTTCAAAATTCAACATAACACATTACATTAACATTACATGAACATTACATTAACATTACATGAACATTACATTTACATTACATTAACATTACATTAACATTACATTAACATTACATTAACATTACATTAACATTACATTAACATTACATTAACATTACATTTACATTACAATAACATTAAATTACCATTACATTAACATTATATTAATATTACATTAACATTAAATTCCCATTACATTAACATTACATTAACATTACATTAACATTACATCAACATTACATTACTTAACCTTTGTTTTTACAATACCCGTATGTGTAGTGCTTCTCTATCTTAACCCCCCTATAGTAATTTTTATCCTATACATAATGTCACTCTCGGTGCATTCTATATACATGTCCATTCTACATCAGAAAAGACATCTATTATATTATATTCTATGACATGTTGATTATCATTAACATCACATAAAATGGTATGTCGTTCCCAAAAATCAACCGAAACATATCCCATTAAAACAGTCTAACATATTTACTATCATAGTTAAGAGTGTATATACATTCTACAATTTTTATTAAATATTTTGTTGTTTTTTATATTTCGAACATGTGACGGAATTAGATTACCGTAAAGTTACCTAACTTTGACCGAAATTGAAGTTCAATTGTGAATATCTTTGCTTGGCGTTTAGCTAATTTGTTCATTTAGTGGACCACCTTGGGGCTTCAAGTAACCCTTTAAATTGCACCATCAAATTTTTTGTTAGCAAGCCACATAAGGCATTTTTTTAAAAAAAACCTTGGTGGTCAAAGTTAGGGACGATGAACCTAACTTTGACTGACCCCTTAAAATGTATGATATCTTAAATTTAGGGACCCTGTTCAATATCATTGACCATCAGATTCGTTTTTAAAAAATATTAGAGAAGATTTGGTTCATTTTTTTCAAGAATAAAACACAAAAAATCAAAAATAAAGTATTTATTCTTATAAATATAATAAATGCAGGTACTAAAACAGTCTCGATTTAGTAAAAACAAACTAACATATAAATCAAACATAAGTAGGTACCTAAATACCTACATAAAACAAAAAACAAACAAAATTAAACTTAAGAACGAAATAAATATGTTTAACATTTCGGAACAAGAAAATATTATTCTATTTTTAGTTGCAAATTGTCAACTTCTGGAAATACCAACCCGCGTATGGATGTAGAAGGCGACATCCAATGGCTGGCACAAATGGGTCGAATTTTTAGGAAAACATGCGAAAATAATATTATTTTAATGTGCAGTTTTTAAAACTTCCGATGAAAAATGACTCACTAGATTATCTCCAAGTACTACGATTTTTCCATCCTTATGTTGTTTTTTAACGAATGGTACAAATTGGTTGCAGAACCAGTCGGTGAAAATAACAGAGTCGAACCATCTGCTTTTACTCCGATTGTATCGTGTGTGGGGGGATCCTCCCTCTGTCCATGTGGACCAAATGTGTTCAGATTTGTACACCACTTATGGCGGCAACATTACACCACTTGCGGATCCGCAAAACATAACGGACACACTGGCTTTTGTGGAATCGCGAATCCTATCTGGGTATTTCGTACCTTTTTTAAATATGTACTTTTTCCTTCCCGGATCTTCGGCTAGGTTGGTTTCGTCGTAGTTATAAATTCGGCCGGGGTCAATAAAGTCTCCATCATTCTGTAATGTATCTTTCAATGCATTAAAATATTGCATTATTGTATCTGGCGATATTTTTCCTTTTGAAACCTTGAGGTTTTGACTCATTCTATGGCTAAGTGCCTGATGCCGATTTATAAACTTTGTCGTCCACCTTAGAGTTGGCATATTTCCTTCTTTAAATTGTGAAGCGGTCACTCCCTTTTTATCTAAAAGGTCGCTTACAAAATGTTGCAAGTCTTTACGGCTAAAAGGGAACCCCCACTCGCTAACTTTTATAGCATGTGCAACTATAGCTTCTTCTACAGTGGGTGTTAGCACGAAGGGGCGACCGACCTTACCCAAGTGTACTTTTTTACACTTATTAATTAATGTACCCTTTGGTATGTTAAATGTTTTCGCTGCCTGGTTTTTTGATATTTGTCCCGACCTTATCATGTTTAATGCCCTTTCAAGGTTAACTCGATTTTCCCCTATGTCGTACTGGCTGTACTTTCTTTTCGGCATTTCTGAGAAAAAAATAATAAGTTTTTATTAAAATAAAACTCAACTTTGACCGTGCCATTAACTTTGACCGGCGGTCAAAGTTATTGACAAAAGTTGCAATTTTAGGTTATGTTTACATTTTTTTTTAAATATAGAAAAATGTGTGACCAGTTCAGTTCACGTTATCACAATCACTTCCTAATAGTTTAAATCACTTACCTGCGTAATACTAATGATTAAAACGAATTAGTTTTTGCTCAGCAATGAGAAGTTTACCGGTAATATTTTCGCGGCACTTTTTCGGGATGGCGGACAAAGTTTCTATCGGGACTATTTTTTCGCGCACGTTTGAAAACGCATTAAAGGCCATCTATGATGCACTGCCCTACTTATCAGGACCAAAATCGCAACGGTATCTACTTTTGCTGCTTCATAAATTCGGTTAAAAACATTTTTTGAATTTGTGGTCAATGTTATATTCGGAGTCAAAGTTAGGTAACTTTACGGTATATAACTTAAGTCCCATGAATACTATTGATTTTAAACCTACTGTTTTACTATTATTAGGAACAGAAATTCTCATTGACATTACATCTAGTTTCATATTTCTGACATATGTACTGTTTGAGCTTTCTCATAGATTTGCTTATATTTAATATATATAAACAACCTATATCCAATATTCTATCAGAGTACAGTGTGTACAGATATACACCTTTATCAGGTTGTAACATTGAATCCAGTCCTTGTCCCCTCCTCTTACCTTGAAGCCCTGAGAATAATAAAAAAAGAGCTAAATTTGGCTATAGCGCGAGTGGCTTTTTGCCCTTGTAGATTCTTACATTGTTTGTGCTTCAAAAGAGAGCTCTGAGGTGTGTGTGTGTGGTGGAAATGTGAGGGAGTCATGTAAACCCCTATTCCTTAAACACAGAATACTCAGATTGCATTCTCTATACATATTGGAAGCTGCCTGTCTTATTTATAAAAAATACCAAAATTTCAAGTCAATCCATATAATACCCGACAAGAGGATACACTGTGACTGTCTCTCCTCCATACATCATTAATCCAGAACTCTGTAATTTATAACATTAAGATTTTTAATCATTTGCCAAGTTGTATACAATCCAAAGAAAATATCATAACTTTCAAGATAACAGTTAAGGCTTTATTGCTGAGCAAAGCTTATTATTCAACAAATGAGTTCCTTCAAGATCGTAACTAAATTGTGTATTTATTGACATAGTATGGAGTATGGTTGGCTGTGACTTGTGTTATTTATTTATTTATTCATAAAGTATCTACAGCTTATGCCAATTACAGACACTTAAACTAGCTTACAACTAACATTACAGCAATTATTTGAGTAAAAATGTCCTTATACTACTAAATTTAAGCCCAATAGTATTATGTAAAAATGTTTAAAAGAGAAAATAAGAAACAAACAAGAAACCTTGAACTGCAGTGATTCTAACACATAACAACCAAATAACAGAAAAACAGCAAAAAAAAAACAGAATAATACACAACATTTATGAATTATTTACACTTTTTAATCTCAGATCAATCTTTTTCTTGAACTGCCTGAAACTTGTGATATCAACGTCTATGTCATTAGCATACTCATTGAAATAATAACACAAGATAAAATACTTTTTTATGTCTAGTGTTATTTTGATGAATAGCAAATGGAAGCTGACCGAGTATGTCTGGGGGTTCAATGTCACCTTTCAATATTTTAAATAGTGTGAACAGACAAATTCTAATGCGACGGACCTCCAAAGACATCCTACCAAAAACCCTTAAAAGGTGGCCCTGATCACATCCTCTCTGAGGATATATGTTAAACCTCTTAAAATACATATACTTTAAAAACTTTCTCTGTACACTCTATATGTTTTATCCAAAGCTCATAATTGGGGAACCAAATAATAGAGGAATATTCCAACCTTGATGGAACCAATGAATCAAACAAAGTAAAACACACATCACACCCAAAACTCTTTGTGTTTCTGGTAATTAATCCCAAGATGCGGTTGCTCTCCTGGATCCTTGTTAGAATGTGTTGCTCAAATGTCATGCTCTTATTAAAAACGACTCCTAGGTCACATTGTTCATTCACATGCTGTAGATTAATATCACTAATTGTATAGTTGTTGTGGTATACATCGCAATTAAGGGAAAAAGACATGCAAGCACATTTATCCACATTCAGTTTAAAACTATTATCATCACACCATTGTATCACATTTTTTAGGTCATTTTGTAAAGTATCACAGTCAGTATCAGTCTTCAATTTCTAGATAAAGTTTAAAATCATCCGCAAAGAGCAGTGCTCTTGAACTTTCGATAACACTGGTGATGTCATTTAGAGCTATTAAAAAGAGTAATGGTCCAAGACTAGACCCTTGAGGAACTCCAGAAGTGCTTTTATAAGTAATGGATTTGCACCCCTTGACTTCCACATACTGTTCAGGTCCTACCAAATAACATTGTATCAATTCGATAAGGTTTTCCGTCACATCAATTTTTTTCAGTGCCCTAATTAGAATGCAATGCCTAACCTTATCAAAAGCCTTTTCCATATCAGTATATATAACATCAACTTGTGCTCTGCGTTTTAATGACTCATGGACATATTGTGTGAAAGTGGACAAAATTGTAAAGGTAGACTTTCTAGGTAAAAATCCATGTTGCGAGTAATTTATTCTATTCACTGTACATTAATTTGTTATATTTATTAATGTACATATTGATTAGGCCATTATTGTTCCACAATGGCACTGAAAACAGTATTAGGTTTGTGTGTTTACTAACATACTTAAGATTTTCAATTGTCTTTTCTTCTACCCTTAGACCTCTTAGAATATTTGTCACACCTCCCATTACAATTATATAATCTTTTGTAGAAAAATACTTTGTCAACTCCAAGACACCCCCCGCTACCTCATCTATCAATGCATTACTTTTAACAATCTCTGAAATATTAAACTTACTGCCTAAATATCTTTCCAATACGTTCCTAAAGTTACTACTTAAACTATCTCCTAAAATTAATATTTTGTTTTTTTGTATATTGTCCTGCATTAGCATATTGTTATCTTGAGAAGGTTTCTGGCAAAGATCAGATTTCAATTTCATAACCTCTTTCTTGTAGACTAGATTGTCACTTTCCAAAACCCGGATAGAACTTAACATCTCAGCATTTGTTTCCTTAAGTTCATTCAGTTCCATATTTATTCTAACACATTCCTCTGTACTAACTTGATTGGATTTCTCTAAAGTTTGTATGGTTATTACCAATTCACTATTCAAACTTCTTAAATCATTTTGATGATTCTAGTTCACTCGATGATTTTAGTTTATTTCGGAGTTTATTTTCACACTCCCTTACTTCTTTTAATTCATCACCCAATACCTGAATATATTTATTTTGCCTGTCAAGCTCTGATACAAGTTTGCATTCAGCTTCGATCACAGCAGCATCAAAAACATCGCTGCTCCTCCTTAATCTTTCAATATGCCTATCCTTGTCCTTAAGGGCCTTTTTGAGTTCACAAATATGTTCAGAAAGCTGAGTAACTTTGTTTTGAGACTCATTTTCCATAGACTCGCATTTAGCAGAACAGTAAATTCTGTAGCCACTAATTTTTACTACCTCATTCATTCGATCCAAGCTGGGATGAAATATATTGGAGCAAGAGACGCAACAAAAGTTTGCAAACTGCTTGTTCCTGCAGCATTTGAAAGAGTGCTGCATAATTCACCAAATTAATGAAATGAAAGAATAAACGGGGACACACGTTTCACGCCCAGGGGTCTATCTGGACGACTTAAGAGACACAAACAAAGAAGACCGCGGAAAGAAGGGAAGAACAGGAAGGAAAACCATAAATAAGGATTACTTTTAATAGTATTATTCCATAAATTGAACATTTAAAGTTGTCCGTGCTAACAGACACTTATATTATGCATTGCCAAAACTCCACTTAAACTGAACAATCCAAACTTATCAGTAAATTTGCATATTTTATGGAATTATTTATGAAGGCAATGTTAAATATTACAATTTTTTATACATGTTCCATTCAGAGGACAGACCCAAAACAGCCCTTTATTCTTCAAGTAATTAGTGAACTAATGACTTTGAAAAAAAAAAACAAATAAACAAATATCAGGATACATACAATTTTTTCCGAGGTACAAATCAATACCGGAACCATATATTTATTCAAAGGTGAAACCACCAAACAGAGCAAACAATAACACATGTTATCAAGCAAATTTTTTTCAAAAAAAAAAAAATTTTTTTTAATCTGTAACTTTTATTACCTCAGCTTTGTCAGTGAGAATCATTCATTAGACAAATAATGTTTATTTTGGCTTGACTGACTTAGGAACATTTTGTATATTTGGATTTTAAAAATTAATATTATTTAGTTTTACCTCGTTTCTGTTCACATTTCTTGTATATTTGTGCTGCTTGCTAATTTATTTTTGCATAACGTTTTATTGTTTGACAAATTTATTTTGAATTGTATTTGTAATTATTTGACTCTTATTAACATCTCATTTTCAGCTTTGCCAATAAGATAATTTTCTTTCGACAATAAAGCTTTTTTTGAATTTGAATTTGAATTTAGTCTTCTATAAATAATATTTAAGTTATGATTTTGTGCAATATTTAGTGGTAGTAATGCTACTGTATAAAGCCCCCAGACAAGTATGCCATAACAGAGTATGGATTCCACTAAAGCTTTGTATATTTGTATGAGTAATTTCTCATTAAAAAACTCTTATGAATTGGTCTATTTACACTTTTTACAACTTTATTTAATAATAGGATTTTGTATGGAAATAACAGATAGTTTCATATATTTTTCACGGTTATATATCGAAACATTTTCCAACTCCTCAAATCCAAGGGTATTTTTGACCAATTTTATCATTCCACCACTAATTGATTTATCACATGCCAAGTAACCAGCCACTACTGCTTAAAGGTTTTTTTTAATCTACAGAATGCGAAGATTTTATGTCATTTATTGTTTCAATTTGAGTCATTTTATTTTTTGGTTATATTTACTCAAACTGTATGATACCAGGATTGACAGTATCCTTTACAAAATATGGAGCTGTCATTAACGCTTGCATTTTTTTTACAAGTTTTGCAGATGGTATCAATGTTTTTTCCCTACTGGATTTAACAGAAGATGGAGCCATGATCCATGTGAGTTGTTGATTTTCAGCAGATGTCGCTGGCAGAGGGGATTTGAAATTTGGTTTTAAAATATGATAATCACATACATCTTTGACGATAAATTATCCTCCATGCATCTGGCAACACTGCAGTAAAACTTCCTAACCTATGTTTGTTCCATGCTAAAAGTTCGTTTATATTATTTAAAAATGAAAAAAAAAATTTTTAAAATTTCAAGCTGCAAACACAAAAATCAATCAGCCAAGTTCAAAAAATCAAATTGTGCAAAACATGAACAGTTCAATGCAGCGTTCCCTTGAATCTAAAGTGACCATTGCAAGAACTAATACTGTAGACTCAGGCAGCACGCGGACTAATAACCCTTCCCAAAAATGGATAGCTAGAACTCGCATACTGGGAATTACAAAGTAATAACTGGTAGTTATGCTAATAATAACTTGGTAAAAACCATTGCAAAACTAGGTTACTTACATGTGTATCGGTGTGATCCAAGTACATTCACAGATATGTTACGCAATTTTCAAATATGCCTAGATAATGTAACACTAACTAATGCAGAAGACATAGTAAATAGTTTTAGTAATTTTCTATCTCCTCTTGTTAAAAATAAATGAAATTGTCACTTCAGTAATGGTTTATCAAAGTAGTGCACTGTATTTGAAAAGTGTTTTAATAACTTTCAATATACTAATGTAACACTACAGGATTAGGCCAGATGAGGTTATCTATGCTTTGTTAAATAAGCGTACTTGCTTGTTTGGTTTATTTGATAAATATGTCAGTTTCTGAAGGTATTTTCACCTCGTGACTGAAAGAAGCTAATATTTTACCTGTATTTAAAAAGGATGAACCTTTTTTCATTGAAAATTATTGGCTTGTATCTTTACTTAGCTGCAAAAGCTAAATTTTCGAAAAGGTTATTTACAACAAGCCCTTTCTTGACAAAAATAAAGTTCTAACCTCACACCAGCATCATTTTAGAGAAAAACATTCTACTGAAACTGCAGCAATTGACCTTATACAGAATATATAGACTCAACTTGATAACAATTATAAAGTTGTAGTTCTACTATTTGATCTAACAAGGGCATTTGATACCCTGACTTTGTTGTTAAAAAATTTAAAAGCCTAGGTAGTACAGGAAGGACCATTAAGTAAATGGATTAAATCTTTTTTGAAGGGTGGAAAGTTTAAAATAAAAATAGTAGGTAATATTTTCTTCACAAATGACAAACTGTGAATTAAGGATTCCCAAGGCAGTGTCATGGGTTGTCTAATTTTCTCGTTATTTATAAACCACTTACCAGAATACATTTCATGTATGTGGACTAATTTTTATTGTCATCTTTGCCAAAATCTTTTGGAGGAGAACATTAGGACAACGCTGTTTGAGTTGGTTAAAAAAATACAACCATATAATAAATCTACCAAAGATTGGGACTATGGAATTTAAGACAAAAATGTGTAAACCAGTAAATCTAAATATTTTATTTTCAAATTTACCAATTTCTATTTAAAAATTTATTACTATTTTGCAGCTATATTAAATATTTTATTTTCAAAGTTTTTAGGAATTGAAATAGATTACCTTGAGTGTAGTCTGTATATATATATATATATATATATATATATATATATATATATATATATATATATATATATGAGGTTTGGTTGAGACTAAATGAATATATATATATATATTTTTATATATATATATATATATATATATATATAAAAATCTTTAAAAACTCATTAAGAGCCAGTTGTACAAAACTTAATTGCTGTTTAGAATATTTAGCTGAGCTTTGGGATTTGATAAGCTGCTTATAGAAATCCAGGAATTCGCTGTCAAATTTGACAATGCATTAAACATTCTAAACTTTAATTGAGCTTTCTGCAACTAGCCATAAGTGTTTCTAATTTAATAACTGTCTACTACGCTAATGTCCTATGGTTTAGCAGTATGGAAAAATTTACAGGACCTAGACAGAGAGCTGGTTATACGATAAAAAATCATGAGACTAATCTTTAATTTGCCATATAACGCATCCTGTGGGAAGTCTTTAAAAATAAAAAATACTAACACTAGCAAGTGTTTATGTATATAAATTCTTAGTATATATATGTATATACATTTCAAGATAGCTTTATTTCGCCGCATAGCTTGTTTCACAGTTATCCGACATGAAATAGAAAACATTTTTGTACTGAAAACACAATCAAGAATATGTTAAAAAAACTAGTCATTGTTTAAGTTGCAGACTATTTAATACTCTGCCAGAAAATATGGAAAGGGTTGAAAAGCTACTACTAAACAAAACTTTTTATTCTGCAACTGAAATTGAAACATCTCCTGGGCAGGGGGTGAATGATGTTATTCTTTTTAACATTCTTACCTAATTAAAATATATTCCGCATGCACTTTGTTTGTTGTAAACATGTATGTCCTTTATTCTGTACTGTTTTGTATTTACTGAGTATTTATCAAATATGCAGACTGCAAATAAGATAGTGTGTTTAATAGTTATAGGTTTTTACTTTTTATTGTTACTTAACATGGGATCATACATCCCTTTGTTGGCATGTCTTATCTACTTTTTGTGGCTAAAAAGATGAATAGTCTATTGTCTATGAAAGTATTGTTAATACCTAATACAAGTCTTTTAAATACTTAATAAAAATTTTACTGTTTCCTACCATTTTTAAACATTTGAATATATTTTCATAAGTTCAAAAATTTTATGTTTAAAATAGTTATAATTAAAAAATCCTACACCAAATTCAAAAGGGATACAAATCCCAAATTATTGTCAACCCTGCTCAAAAATAGTTAATTTTTTGTTGTTGTCAGGAATCCCTTAGTAATGCTGAATGTACTTTTTCTCACAAGCAACGTAGAGTAGAAACTGTGGGGTTTCACCCAACAGCTGATTTTCTCTTACATTCTACCTCGTACACTACACTCACTTTATGGGATCTTATTTCTGAGAAAGAGCTGTTCTCTAATAGTGACCATGAGGAAGTTATACAATCTGTTAGTTGGAAACGAGATGGCACTCTTTTGGCTACTTCTGCCAAAGACAAACAGGTAAGACATTCACAATAGTATTTTCAGTTGACAGTTATAAAGATGAAAAATAAAGATTTTAAATATTATTCTCGATAAATGACTTGGTTTTATTTGAGTATATTTGAACTTAGTAGATAATTTGCACTAAAACGAACACAAAGAAAAAAAACTAATACCCATCAACAAGTCCTCAATAATAAGTAATGTTCATATGTATATAAATATAGATAGATATAGAAATTTTTAATAGTTTTTTATATATTGTTATTATTCGATAAAACTTTTTTAAGATATATAGAATATAGAAAGACATATTCAAAACGAATGAGATTTAATTTTTTATTGTACGGGGCGATTAAAAAAGGTTTTTTTTAAACACTTGCCAAAAATATTTTTCATGTTTTGAGGATAAGCATAAGTAACATCTTAAAGCCTTATATCTTAGCTACAAAACTGTTATTTTACTTTTTTTTTAAGTTAATAACATTTGAATTTAGGAAAAATACACCACTGATTTTCTTACACCCCATGTAATATTGAATGAGAAAATATTTTAATATTAGCTTAAAGTATCTTAAATGTGCATTTTATTGTTCAGCTGATTACATTGATGACTATTTGTGCCAATCACTCTTTAAAAAATTTTCAAGAAAAGTTGAACTATTTGGAAAACTATAAGTGAGGTATAGGTAACGCTTAATAAATTCAATTATGCATTAAAATGCAGGGTATTCCATTTGACAAAATGTAAATTTTTTATGCCACGTTTTCTTAGCATTATCTGTATAGTTCCAAATAATTTTAAATAGTAGCCCTATCCAATCTGCATATATTTACCAATTTCTATTTAAAAATTTATTACTATTTTGCAGCTATAGACCACGTCGTGGTGCCTATGTCTCTAGAAAATAATAAATAAATATAAGTTTAAATTCGATCTTTGAAGTAACTTCATCACAGAGAAAAGGATGTTGTAGTTTTTGATGATATTTAAAAACTACAACTTAACTTGATGTAGTTAAACATCAGTCGGAAATCTCTTCAATATTTTTTACTTTTTAAGAATCAATGACGTTTCTGTATATTTTTTTAAATTTTAGTTTTAGATTACTTTATACTAAAAATTATATATTGCTGATTGTAATAAAATACTCCTTTACTCCTGAGGATTGCAAAGTGAAGGCATTTGAATTGAATTTTCAAATAAATTGTCCAAAAAAGGAGCAAAGTTCTTTCAATTCAAATATATTATAGACATAACCTACTCATGAAATAGGGACTATAATAACATTGACGGATTTTTTTCTCTTTTGTTAGGTTAGAATAATTGACCCAAGATCTGAATCTCATTGTATAAAACAAGCTAACAGTCATCAGAGTATAAAGGATTCAAGAGTGGTTTGGTTGGGGGACCAAGATAAGATTTTGACAACAGGATTTGATGCACAAAGATTAAGACAAATTATTATCAGGTTTGTATGAAAATAATTATGTATAAACATATTTTTACCACTTTTGTAGCTCATAGTAACAAAGATAATATGTAAACTATAGTAAATTAAGATTTTTATTTCAGAACTTGTAAACCCTGTATTCTGGCAAGATGCCTACAGAGATATTGAGATAAAATGATTTATAGACATTTTGACCATATATGAATTTATAATTTTTCTGTTTTTTATTTTATAGGGATTTACGAAACTTTAAAGAGACTGAGAAAACCCTAGAATTAGACTGCTCCACTGGTATATTAATGCCACTTTATGATTCTGATACAGGAATGCTGTTTTTAGCAGGAAAAGGTACCTTTTAATTCAATTAGAATATATGGGAGTTGCAATAAAGTTATCATGTTACTATTCTGAAGTGCCATTCCACACAGATTTCCATTGTTCTGTTGATGGATATATACATGGTGCTGTATTTAAATACATTTTTTTTGTAAAAAAAAATAAAAATGTCTTTAAACAAATGCACTAAAAAATGAAAAATAATATTTCATTGCATGTGGAAAATTTTATTCTGTGAAGTTGGCACCAAACTTATTCTTAATTATATAATACCAAAAATATATTTATGTACTGAGTGGTTTGATGTCATACTGTCTTTTAGTCTAGTGCCGACTTCAGAGAGTAAAATTTTCCAGATGTAATAAAATATTTGTCACATTTAAGTGCATTTCTTTGAAGTTGGTTTGATTTTTTTATACCAATTTTAATGTCATGCGTTTTAGTTCTATTTATATTAGTTTCATTGTAAAAGTCAGGTTTGATGAATACCCACTGGGGTCACTGCATATGATGTAACCTCATTGTATAATAACATACCTTATTATGCAATATACAATGGTAACATACATAATTTTTCTTCCTTACGGAATGATGAATGCATATTTTGTTCAAAGTAACATCGCGTAAAGCCTTAAAACTGGTGCTATTCCGCCGCTTTTAACATTTTTGCAATATGCTTGCTATGGGACCAATCCGGTAACATCTTGAATATTACCTGAAAATCTCATCCAAATTGGTCAAACCATTGAGGAATAATCGATGTAATAAAAAAAATACATAGGATCAAATTGGTAACTTTGTCCTTTTTTGAAGTCAGTTAAAAACACGAATCGACCTTTTGACAATTTTCCAAAAAAAAATTTCAAATTTAATAAGGTTTTTTCAATTTTTATAATAAAAACTCTAGTGGTACTTAAAATATATGGAAAACCCTGTCTAATGTTAGTTTTGGTTAGTCTAGAGACTAGACTATCTGGTCATAGTCTGTAATGTCAAAATTTTAAAATAAATAAATAATTGTGTTGTACTTTATTGCTTAATAGATTAAAGCTGTGAATGCCTGTGTTTTATGATAAATAAATAAATAATTTAATAGGGATTATAAAAACCCAGTATATGAATTTTGTTCTATATTGAATTGAAAAAGTTTGATTTAAATATCAGAAATATTTGAAATAATTTATTTAATATAGCTATTCTATAATATGGATAAATATTATTACAGTAGATCACATTAAATAACTTCAGTGGATCCTTTGGATGTTTACCCATGTGTCATTCATATTCATATAAATCAAATCAAAATTTTTCAGATTAAATTGACAAAAATAAGTTGACTTTATTATGGACATAGATATAAATTAAATAATAATTATAAATTAAATTACTATTAACTAATAACAGTATTTACCAGCAACAAAATTAGCATCCTAGAAACACCAATTTGAAGGTTAAACGGCACAAGACTTTATAAAAACACAAATATGAACAATATAAAAAAACCTCCAAACAAATCATTGACATTTGAGGCTTTGACGCGAAAAGCCTGCATATGTTGATGTGTTTGTCTAGCAAGTTTGTTTTGGTAATTTAATTTTTTAATATATTTCGTTATATATTCATAATAGGAAGAGAATATTACATGTTTCATCCTTTTCTTTTATTATTATTTTAAATTCTGTTTTATTGTTTTTTAATTTCATTTGGTAAAACCATACATTGTTTAATTTCTCAATAAGCAGTTCCTCTCTGACACCTGCCAATAGGCAGGCTCTAGATTATTTTTATTTCTTGTGTTGTAGGTATGCCTATTCAAATGTGTTTGAAACTGATTAATATTTTTCCTAACAAACATAAGACATTCAAGTATAAATAAAGATGGAACTGAGAGTATTCTTAGATTTTTTTTTCTAAAAGCTTTTATGCAGTCATCTCTAAATGGGTACACATCCAGCGGCCCAACTGTATATTAGTAACAAGTGTAGATTCTCAGATAACTAAAATTTATTCTATAAACCTGCCAAATATTCTTCTGTACTATTGATGATTTAATTTAGTTTATTAAAAACTAGCATAGTTTATAGTTTCATTTCATTTCGACATAGTACTTTTGTGTCATAACTAGAAAAAGATAGTTACTGTTTTTTTTAATAACATTTTTTATTTCTTCAGGTGATACAACTATTGGATATATGGAAGTAACTGATAAAGAACCATATCTCATAGAAGGTATAAGACATTCAGGTGAACAAACAAAAGGTGCTTGTCTAATACCAAAAAGGGCGCTTAATGTTATGCAGGGGGAAGTTAATAGGGTTCTACAGCTTACCAGTAGCTCTGTTATTCCTGTTACTTATCAAGTACCAAGAAAAACTTATAGGTATGTTTAAATTTTCTTATTTATTAATATTAAGAAATATTCTGCATTTGAATAATTTTGATATCATGCTGGCAAGGTATGGTAAGTTAATTAAGGTACATCTGATTATATGATTATTTATTTATTTATTTATTCACATACGGGACAGGCCCACTTGTACAAATGTAAAAACAAACAAATTTACAACTGTGCTGAACAAAAGAATCTTAACCTAAGTTAAATAACAAAACAGCCTCAAAATTGGCATTTTATACATATGGGTTCTTCTCTATTTTTAATTTATACATTTTTTAATTTATATTTTCGTTAAAAAGATCTCCCTTAAATGAATTTGCAATCCTCATTATTCTAGATATTGGTGAATTCTGCTCATAAGATGTCCTATGACATTTTACTCGAAACTTTTAATTTCTCTAAGCATTCTAGATGGTACATAAAATTGAATTTGTTCTAATAACTCTGGACCATTTATGTGGTTGTTGATAATTTTGTAGCAGAAAAGAATATCTCAAATTTCTCTGCGCCTTAATATGCTTTGCAAGTTTAACATTTGCTCCAGATTTCTATAATTTATGTTCTCTACTGAGATATTTTGTTTAAAGGCAATATATCGTAAAAATGTTCTTTGGATACTGTTCAATCTATCAATATAAGTGTGATAAAAGGGGTTCCAAATTACAGAACAGTTTTCTAAGTGGGGCCTAACGAGTGTAGTATATAGTAGTTTAATAATATGAATGTTTCTGAAATCTGTGGTGTTTC
The DNA here is from genome assembly GCA_030620095.1 of Kuschelorhynchus macadamiae. NCBI lineage: Eukaryota > Metazoa > Arthropoda > Insecta > Coleoptera > Curculionidae > Kuschelorhynchus > Kuschelorhynchus macadamiae. The sequence goes on from JAUTXW010003748.1 coordinate 196,581, forward strand.
TTTTAACAAAACCAAGGATTTGGAGGGCTTTGTGGCGACAGTTTTCTATATCAGTCAAAAAATTAAGTTTTTAATCAATAAAGACTCGTAAGTCTCAAATAATATCAACCTGCTCTAAGACTTTTCCTTCAATGAGATATTTAAGTTGTCTTGTATTTAAAGACCTACTGAATGAGGTTTACATTTATCAGTATTTAACACCATTCTATTTTCTTCACACCAAATGCAGAATCTATCAAGGTCTTCTTGTAAGAGTTTGGTGCTAATTTCGTTTTCTATTTCTTTAAAAATCTTTAGATCATCTGCATATAGAATAAATCCAGAATGAATAAAACCATTACTCCATTACTTTGGGAATTTGTGAGATTTTTGAGATTGGTCGATAGTTTAAAATATCATTTTAGTTTTCAGAGTTTTTATATATTGAGGTTAAGTAAGTGGTCTTCCAACCAGAAGGAAACATTTCATTTGATATTGAATTATCAAATATCAATCATAAAGGTCTTGAAAAGGAAAAAGAGCATTTCTTTAAAAACCATGGAGGGGAGGGGAGGGTATCTGGACCAGGTCCCTTATTTATATTTATATTTTCTAGTTTTTTCCAGATATCTGACATTTTGCAGTCATATGAATTAATGTTAATATCATTTGAGCAGGGCAGGTATAGCAAATTATTTGTGTTTTCATTTTCAACATATACAGATGAAAAATGTTGTGCGAAAGTATTTGCAATATCTAAGGAATTGGAAAATTCTTTGTCTTGATACTTATTTAGTTTAGGGATATTGCTCTCATCTTTTTTTGTGTTTACATAATTCCAGAAAGATGTAAGATCAGTTTTAATGCTTTGTTCTATTTTTAAGATCTAATTACTATAACACTGATTTGGTACATATTTGCAGATTTTATGTAGCTCACAGAAATCATAATAATTGTTTATGGTAGGATGTGACTTGTATAACTTGTGGGTATGTTTTTTCTTAATAGTAAGATCTTTCAGTTCTTGACTGAAATAAATAGGAAACTTGAACTCTTTTATTGCAATTTTCGGTACAAATTCATTTAAGCATTGATCTATAATAAGATAAAAATTTTCTACTGCATCATTAACATTACAGTTTAGAATATCAACCCAATTTACATTTAATATAAAATCATTAATCCTAATATATTCACAGTTTTTTAAAATCAAATTGATATTCTTCCTGCTCGTTAGAAACATTAATTATATCACTAAAATCGAACATCAAAGCTGGATGATGACATCACATTTTACTAAATTATCACAGGTAGTTTCTATCCTTACATTATAATTATAGTAAATATTAGATCTAGAAATACATTATTAGCATTAGGAATTTTATTCCTTTGACTAAGATTTGAATAATATATTATGGAAGTCAAGCATTCATTAGGTATACAATTTTTAACTTCAAAGTAAGTATAAAAATCATTTTCAAAGAAATTTAGGTTAGGTAAGTTATAATCTCCTATTATATAATAAAATCTATTTAATAAATTGGAAAAATATTCAATATTTTCCAAATGAAGCTCATATTCTCTAACATTAGATATTGGGGGAAGGTATACTGCACACGTAATAGTTATTTCTTTTTTAACCTGAAGCTTCAGCTACAGTTCCTCATGGTCAGTAGATTTATGGTGAGCCTCTTGGATATTAGCCTTCAAATTCTTCTTAACGCCAATCTTTTTCCTGTTGCAGTAAAATCTCTATCTTTTCTGAAGATAGAATAGTTTTGAAAATCATATTCTGCATTATGAAAATCATTGTTTAACAAAGTCTCTAAAAGAATTATTTGATCATAATTCACTGTTGCCACATTAGTAGAAAATTTTTTGGCTGTAGTTCTAAGACCTCGTACATTCTGGTAATATAGTGTGAAATATTAGTATTATGCTGTGGTGTACATTTAGTGTGTAGAGACCCTTCATCAGGATCTAATAAGATTGTCTGTGATATTTCCCTTGATAAAAATTTCTAGGTTCTCGATGGTAGTTCAGGTTTTGACAAGGTTGATAAGATTTAAAATTATTCTGTCGAAACACAAAGGGCTTTATAATTGCTGTTTGAGGCCATAGTTGACTATTATATATATTTTCTTCATACTCTGTTTTAATAGGGATTTTGAGAACCGAGTGACTCTGATATTGCGAGCTTATTTTATCACAAGTTGTTATGTTAACCGCGTTTTCTTTGAGATAATCAGTTAGAGTCTGGAATTATGTTTAAATCTAAACCACCTATATAAATCCATTTCCTTTCTTCTGCTTTTAGGGCATTTATTTGGCTATTGGTACCTCTTATCACTCTAGAAGATGAGCTAGAGGTTCTAGTAGAAATGTTATCTATTTCTGGTGTAATTAAAGAGCTTAAAGTTGTCTTTGTTTGTGCCTGAAGAATAGCATTAGATACCTGTTTTCTATCAATAAGTTTACATACGAGGGTTTGGCTTGGTTTTAAGCTTGTATTATCTTCAATGCTCTTTGTGATGCTAGCGCTTTTATTTAGTAACTCAACTCTTTTGTTTTTTTCATCGATTATATGTTGTTTATCGGCAATCGTGCCTTTTCTTCCTGTAAATGTCGGAAACTCTCACTGTGGATGAACGATTTTTTAGCAGCTATCTTACAGTTCGGGCAGCAGATAAACAACATCCTTTTCCTCTCTTAATCACTCTTAATTCAGATGAACTAAGCGGAAAGCAATCCAAACAGTAGGTCATGCTGCACCTGCAACAATTTCTTTTGAAGTTTACGTTTCACATTTAAAACAAGCCATTTTGAGGTTAGTACAATTTTAAAAGGCTAGAAATGTGATTTTAGCAAAAAAACAAAGCTCTTATGAAAGTGTTCTAAGGGGTAATATCACTGTAGAGAAATATCTTCTTTAAGGCGACAAAGACAATCGCGAAAATGTTTGATTTGCACTGTTTGTGGGTTATTTTAACTTTAAATTTCTAATAATTGGAAAGCACCATTTCACAAAAGAAACGTCTCAAGATGTACATAAAGGTCCAAGTCTTGATAGTAACCAGTTTTTTCGTTTAAAAGTTTTTCTGATGTTAGACGATTTTCGGCAAGAACAATTTTCACTTCTTTTGTAAACAAAACAACAACCTATATCTATTTCTATTCTATGAAGACAATGAAAAGCGTGACGTCATTTCGGAATAGCCTGAAGACATTTTTATGTAACAACGCTCCTTATAATTTAAATGATTACCTCAGGAAATAAAATGCAAAGACAGTCTGCTCAAAAATGTTTTGTTTGTGTTGACACATCTATATGTATATCCATGGTTTCGTTATTTTTGCATTTATTTATCTATATGTTGCATGTTTTATTTTATTTTATTTTATTTTATTTTATTTTTTATTTTATTCTATTTTTAATCTACTTAATGCTATGCTGTTAATTTTAATTTATATTTAATGTTTTTTACTTGACTTTTCTAATGTCATGTAATATGATCCTTGTAGAAATAAAAGTATTTGTATTTGTATTATCTTAATTATGTGTGATATTTTGGTATAGGACTTACTTTCAGATTTTACAATTGTAATATAAGATTTTTATAACTCACTTAAGTATCAGTGGCGCAAAGGCGACCTCCCCCCGGGTCTTTTCGCCTTTTGGCGTCCTCTGTTACAGTCTCATTATGACCAGGAACAAGTCAGCAACTATTGATTTAGTATCTGATATTAAGACCCAGTTTGATCAGGGCAAAAGGCTGCCATTGTGTTGCTTGACTTGCGAAAGGCATTTGACACTGTCAATCATGTAATCTTACTGTGCAAGCTAGAGCTGCTGGGAGTTCATGGTATTGGTCATTTTTGGTTTTCCAACTATTTGGAAAATAGGCAACAGTTTGTTGTCATTAATGATTGTATCAGCTCAAAATTAAATATAAACGGTGGTGTGGCTCAAGGCTCTATCTGGCCTCCTATATTGTTCTTAATATATGTTAACTCAATATCTTAATTTAAAACTAAAAAGTGAAATAAACCTATATGCGCATGACATCATGTTTGTATATTTTGACAACTCTGTAACTTGTATAAATAAAAATATTGGACATGATTTAAACTTAGTTGAACAATGGCGTCTTCTCAAAAACTAACTCTAAATGTAAATGAATCTTCATATATATTTATTACAAATCATAAATCTGAAGTTCAAAATCACATTATATTTGGAAACAATAGCACCTTAAAATATTCTAATATTGCTAAGTACATATAAGACATAGATGAAACTCTTCTGGAAAAATCACTTGGCTCCGGTTGGTATTTTTAAAAGATTAAGCTACTTTCTCAAATGAATTACTTAAATCAGTGTAGTACTCTTTAATACACTGTTATTTGCAATAACGTACTGCTCTATGGCATTCCACTCGTAAAAACCTTACTCAACCAATTAGGTCATGCAAAAAAACTTACCAATTAGATATAGTAGAAGTCTATAAAAATTTTAAAATAATGCTTACTGATCTACAAAAAAATACCTGAGATCCACTTATATACACCAAGTTATCATGAGAGGTTGCCATTCCAATATGAGTTTCACCTTTTCGAAATGATATGCACAATTATGAAACATGATATCGCTGGGACATAAGGCAAGAGTTTCATCATTGCATGGAAGGAATTGTATCTTGTTTGGGGGTGTACAAATATGTCATAAAATACCATTGCAAACTAGATCTTTAAATGTCAAAGCATTTGTGTTAAAGCCAAAGGAAATTTTGGCCCTGAACGGGACATTGTGCTGCATGATGCCATATCTCGATGAGTTTATGCCTCCTCAAGGGATGGTAGTGTGTAGCGTGGTTTTCCATTTGTAAGTTAGGGGATATCTCACTTTTAATTATGATATTTCTTTGTAAATGTTTGTTAACTTGTATTTTTTTTCTCTCTAAAATTCTTTTGGCATAACATAAATGTATTGCCTAGTTTTAAGAGGATGAGTATGTAATGTCTGTAAATTTTCTGGATTCGGGACAAAAATTTTTTTTCTTTTTCTCCTCTTTCCCTCTAGGGTACAGAATCATTATTCATGTAGTTTGTGACCAGTAGTGTTACTAATAAGGGTATTCTATAGCGCTCTGTTTCTTTAAATCTTATAGGTGAGCGGACCGAAGAACTTATAAAAAGACGCCGAAATGGCTTAAAAACTTTTTTTATTATTGTGTTACTTTGAATTTTTAGTGTCTTAAAAAAATACATTTTTGCCTTTTACCTCATTTTGGCGCTCCTGTTATCATTGGTCTTTCAGTCTCCTTTTAAGTATCACCTAAAGGCTAGTAGATTACAATTAAAAAATAATAAAATCACAAAATTGCTTCTTTGAAAATGTTTGACAATATTGTACGCTGATTGACATGTTATGGATATTGTTTTTATATGATTTGGCAGGTAAATATCTCCAGCCATATCTAGAGGCCATAGATACTTAGTAGAAACAGAATGATAAAACTAAAAATAAATATAATGGTAGTCTGAGACATATTGGTCATTCTATTATAGTGCTTGATAGAGGTTCATTTCAAAACAATACATTTTATGGATTTGCATTGCATTATTTCTAGCTTAACAGATATGGTTTTATTAAAAATAGTTACTATTAAGAACATTGTTTTTAAAAAACGCTTGTAAAAAATAGGTCTTATGAAAAGAGAAATCGACTTGTCTATTTTGCGCAGTTATTCTTTTTTTGTATCTCATTTAGAAGTACTTCAAATTCTTTTCTTAGATTTCTGCATCCTTAGCGGTTGACTCTTCCGTACTAAAAAAATCTCTAAAGTTTTGGTTTGAAGTACAACTTTCTAGAACTTTCTCTCCAATATGATTCTTGAGGTCCAGAATCAGGGTTGGTTTTTAAAGCTCACGGGTCATTCGCCAAAGCATCAGATTGACAAAAATTAGTTGAATTATCAGCATTGTTTACATACACACAGTGTTGCGAGCCTGAAAATATATATAATCTTTTTGATTCACACTTTTGGACACAAACTGCTAATGAACAATATCAACTATCCTCTGACCTTGCTCTTCTAAAAAAAAAAAAAAGAAACTTGTTTGCAAAAAATAATATTCATAGGTATTATGGTTTACAGCAGATCTGATAGGTATTGAAATATCCTAGTATTTTGTTTGCAATACTGTTCTTGTCAACATCAGTTCTACTTCTGTTAATTGAGAACATATTAAAACCGCGAGTATTGTAAGGGGGCACATTGCAGTTTGTGTCCAAAAGTGAGAGTCAAAAAAATTGTACACATTTTCAGGCTCGTAATACTGAGTGTGTGTAAACAATGCTGGTAGTTCAACTGATTTTTCTCAATCTGATGTTTATAAAATATAAAATTAACAAATTTTGATTTGACAGGCCCAATCCACTTAATATGTGGACTTATAAAATGGGGAACAAAAAATCCCGTCTCAAAGATTTGAATTTGACTATGCGGTTTTTGATCTTTACTGTTTATCTGCAAAGCTTAAAATATTTGATAGTTTTTTTGGGTGTCTTTTACATCCTCCCTACTCGCGTGCTTGTGTCTTTTTTCGTTTTTGCGTAACCGTGAACCAAACTTCAAATTTTTTTTGCAATTATCTGGAAACTACTGGTTTTTGAAATTTTTTTGTAATAACTAAATTTAAATATCTCGACAAAACGAAACTTTTATTTGAAACTTTTTTCTGTATTTATAAAAATTATGGTTTGGGCATGGCTGAGTTAAGATCAGCTTTAGGTTAGGTCAGGATAGGTTTAATATGATCAAATATTATAATAACCACAGGTAAATAACTCGAATAAATGAAACTGATATTGACTAATCTTGACCTTCAAGGACGATTTAGTTTTTTTGCTAATGACACCACTGTTTTATGGTCCTATAAAAGACTGTATTCGCTAATGAATATTGTCTCTGAGGATGTTAAGAAAATTTGTGAATGGTGTAATTCAAATCGTTAAATTTGAGGATCGTGTAAGGGCGCTGAATGTGAGGCTGGCAAGGGTATGTTACGCCGTTACGATTGCCTGTAGTGAATTGGGCAAGCCAAACTGGTGAATTTCTCATTAATTAAAAGCCATCTTAGATCTGGGATAGCCATTTTGGGGTTTCTGTAGCCAATATCTTTTTGTTTCCACCTTTGTACTGCAAAAACTAGCAATAAAGTATATCTACAGGTCTAATATGAGAGAATCAGGCAGACCTTTGTTTGTACAACAGGGGATACTTACATTAACAAATTTTTTTATATTGGAAAGAGTATGTATTGTCAATAAGAGGTATAAAGTGGAAACCTTGTTGCAATAACTACCTTGAGAGCTACATATATCACCCTCAATTCCTAAGTTTAATAATAATAAATAGTTTCTTCAAAAACTCTTTGGTGTATGAGAGCAAATAAGATTTTTAACCACCTTCCACCGAAGTAAAAAATGTAGGATTACAGATAAAATTTGATAAATCTGTATTGTCTACTGAAAAGATAGTCTTACAATTTACAATAATTTTATAATAATAATTTAACTAACAATCTTATCGTTAAATTTTTTTGTGATTCTACAATATTTTAGTCTTAATTTTTAGTGTATTAATATTTTTTTTATATAATGTCATACAAGCCGTTAATTTTAACTTTTATTATTAATAGTAGCTGTAATATGATTTATTCAGCAATGAATGCTACATAACAATATTTTGATGTATAAAACAACAAATATTACATTTTTACATAAAATTCTATTAAATTTATTCTTTAAATTCCATCATCAATTTGAGACTGGGAAATTTGTATGTTACTTTTATTTTTGTTTAAAGATGTTTTATAGATAGGCTTAGTTAATTAAATTCTATTAAACCTGTATAATCACTAAGCTTTGTTAACAAATACCATGTATTTTTTTATAATAAAGCAGGTTTTGATTTTGAATATTTCAATAACCATTTATGAAAACATAGCAGACCAGAGTATCATTGAAAAAGTTTTTAAATGAGGTCTTTACTCGCGTCTTTACATCAACACTAACTTTATTAAGTTATTACAATAATACTACAACTCAACAACACTACCACATCTATTTTGAGGCTATCTTCTTCAACGCCCCTTTCTTTGTATATGTAGTAGGAATTCGCTCTAGTCTTCTAATGCCCTTGATATAGGATGACGTGTTTGTTTGCTTCTAGCACACGTACATATATGTTGTGGTCATGTGTATAATCAATAAAATATTTGTTGTACTTAATACATAGTTCTTTAATACCACTGGAATTATAAATAGTAAACAATAAGTATATCTTAAATGAAAAATAGTAACTTGCTTTATTACATTGTAATCTTCCAACTTAGGAAATAAATATTGTTTTAGAAGTAAATCGTAAATTGATTTCAACAGCTTATAACAAAATCTATTTTATGTAACATTCTAAAAACTTATATGCCAACTTAACTACACAGATTTACTTTATTTGTTTCGCAGGTTTTACCTGAGTTTGAGAATTTAAAGTAAATTAAATACAAATTTTAGTGTAAAAAGAAATAAAATAATCTAAAGGGAAGTCTTTACAGGGATGATGAAAAGTTACATTTGCAAAATCGTTTGTTAGTTGGTTTCCAACATTTTGTTAACATCCAGTTCTCCAAATTTACTGGTGAATACATTTTCCAGGGCAACAACATATTCAGTAATACTCTTAAATAGTACTACCAGTCCAATTTTAATTTTTCTATATGCTTTTAATTTACAAAATGTGATTTGTTTTTCACCTAACGTATTTGGATTGTTAAAACATATACATATATTGACAATATTGTTGTAAACATTTCCTTAAAACAGAGCATTAGCTTTCGGGATTTTGAAATTTTTACAATCATTTGTAAATATTTTAAGTGGCGTGTATCTAAGTCTAGGGAAAAATTATTCTTGATTACATGGTTAGATTACATCTGTAGTAAGAGTTAACAAAACCTCATTAACGTCTTCCATACAATTGGCGCCATCTATTTGGTCAAAATATCGCAATGCAAACATATTTTTGAAAGTTCTGCAAAACTGTATGGAAGTTTGTAAAAACTTTTCCAGGCAGTCTTGATTTAAGTTCCTAGTAAACAGGTATTTATATCTCTTTGCTTGTAGAGTTCTAATAAAATATAGTGGTGATTAATGGTGAAAAATGCAGTCTTTTAAATTTTGTATTTTTTAAATAAAGGTTAATACAGGTATTCTAGAAAAGTATTAAATGATAGTTACTAATTTTGTATGATCCGTTTTGTAGAAATAGGTCAGTCAAACATATAAGAAGAATAAGGAATAAGTCAAACTGATGATATTTGCAATACCTTTTCTGAGATATGTATTAAATAAAATAACATCATGAGGGGGAAGGGGGGTCAAAGATAACAAACAATTTGAGTTGATCTATATCTTAGCTATATTGTCGTGAAAATAAATTAAAATGGCATTGGTGTTCCATTATAACTTTTGCTTTCATTAATTCTTATTAAATTAATATTTTTTGAATATGTTATCCAATTAAAGAGGTCCTTCAATCTCCTTCCCAATGCTATTTGAAGAAAGTTAAATTACATTTATGAGAAAAGCTATTGAAAATATTATCAGTGATATAGCCGCTGTCTCGCTGAAATATTACCAATCTTTTGCACCACATTCAGTAAAATTCCCCTAGTCAACCGGTTGTTATATCATTAAGACATTTTAAAAAATAATCACCGATATTTAGAACACACGGTATATTACATGTTCCAAATCTGAATATATTTAGAACTGCCTTAATTGAGCTGTTTAACGATCATTTCAAAAAATATATATTTTTTATGTGGAACATAGCACAAAATGGCTTATCACTGACGACATTTTAATTTGTTTTTACGGAAGTTATATAGTTATATATAGTTAAGAACACTCGTGGGATATTGAAGAATCTTTTGATGCCTTAAAAACCATAATTTGATAAGCTGTTTAGGTTGCAGGATCATCCAAAAGAACAGACATATACGAAAAACATTAAACTCTTCCTATAGCAATCGAGTAAACATGTTTCACATCAGAACAAGGAGCAAAAAGTCGAAGTAAGCTTTGCAAAAACAAGAAGCAGCCAGAAGGGAGGTGCATTTTGACAAGTTATTTTCTGACGTTCTATAAACTAAACTATTTTGGAAAATGCTCTTGAGTAGTATGTATGTTATGTTATTTTAGTCCTTAAACGTGTAAGATTTTTTAATGCTCGGCAGATGACTCGGATTTATGGAGAAGACAATGTCGATCAGCAAGAACTAGGGATCCTATGGCAACAGGATTCAGGATGGCAACATTTGGATATTTTGTAGGAAACCAGAGCTCGTTTTAATTGTTCTTAAGCAATACGTGTTGAACTACAAAATATCGAAAATAATCCGAACTCTCTAAGTTTAAATGTGTCGTAACCACCTCTGGGTAATTCCTGCATGATATGTAATAACAATCAAAATATTCATTGAATGTCTTTGGATTGTAGGCTAAATATTTTCATTCATAGCAATATATAACCTACCCGAAAGTACAAGACTATGTTTAGTCCATCTTAATGATAACGAGTTTATTTTGAAAGCGTTACATGCTGGTTTGCATTTTGTGAGCAGCCCCTATGTAATAAATAATTTAATGCGACTCTTGCAAGGGCTTAGAACTGCAGCTAGTACTAATATTGCTGTTAGGAACTACGGAGATATTAACATTGTTAACGACGAAGGCTTCAAATCTTTAACCTCACTTTAAAGACCGCAGTTTCAAGAACTTTATGAATATTGTGATTCCGTTGAGCAAGGAGGAAACAGAAGATTTATTAATGAAAAATATCTTTGCTTTTTTGACTATATTACGTCATGATTTCGTCAACGTCAACTTGCGAACCGTGCGGCAATCTTACTGCTATGATAAAATGGAGCATTTGGTAAAACCAGAATTTATGCTCGCTCGGGATGGATATATTTTGACAATTAACGATCCATATTTTTCCTACGTTCGTAACAACGATGTTGATTTCAAGAAGTAGATATAATTTTTAGATAGCGGTTATAGAGATTTCGCTCCTCTTTTGCAATTTCTAGGCATCCAATATTTCATGCCCCCATTGCTAATTCCAGGTTAACTTCAATTTAACACAGCTGAAGAACTGTCGCGTCAAATGTTGCAACAAACACAACTAATGCATGTAGTTTAAGCTGATGTTGAAGCAGAAAACCTTCACATAAGAATTGGACGTTAGATTTTGCTGAATCATATGCACGTACCGGAATTACCTCATTTAAACCTAAATTATTTGGAATCAATTACAGATGTTTATCACATACACTTATCAGCAGCATATATTCAGGGTATACTTCGTAGAGAAGATTATTAAGCTATATTGAAGTTTTCGAATTAACTGAGGAACGGTTTTTTTCTGAGACTTTATTCTAGATTTAAAAAAAGCATATGTTATGAATATTATTTAATCTCTAAGAAAATCCTAAAAGTAATGAATTATTACTTGGATACTGCACCTGTAAATCCGGAGCAAGAATGTTAGGCACTTGTGTATACATAGGCAGCATTGTATGGTTTATTGGATATGTTAGATATGAGAGAAATACTAGGTACCAATGTACAGCATTTTTTAATGCAATTGTGACGCGGCAAATAGATTACCTAGAAAACATTGAGTGTGTCCTGGAAGTTATGGAAAATTAGTCAAAATTACTTGTTTAATTAAGACGATTGCTGAAAAGTGAGAATTGATTAAGTTTGTGAATTTTTTGATTCTTGCCCTTATAGATCTGTTCTATTTTACTTTTAAATTATTTTTGTCATGTGCAATTTTTTTTAAAATGGATACATGTAAAATCATTTAAGCAATTTGAACCAAATTCAACTAAAATTCCGCACAAAAGAGGTAAGAGCTTACAATTCTTAAATTGCCTTAAGCCTAGTTTAAAATTAAGTCAGCGTTATTTTAACTTGAAATTATTAAACACAACGTGTATATGCAAGTGACAAAAGGTAAAAAGTAGAATATTTATGTTCGTTGCCACCCTCCCAATGCTATCTGTATTAAGTTGACATACATACATCAGAACATTTATTTAAAAAAAATATAAGTTTGACGTCATATTTCTTAAAACGGCGTCATAAAAAACTACTTACTATCATTTAATATTTTGATGGAATACCTGTATTAACCTTTATTTAAAAAATACAAAAACAACCGAGTCATTTTTTTTTTGGTATATTTTGTGATTTTTCGGTACTCTATAACAAATATTTCTTGACCCTGTATATATGCTGAAATGTTTAGTTTGTTGAAATAATAATAAAACTGGAACTAGAAACTGTGAACATTTTCAAAACATCGTATATTGAATTAAAACAATTGTGGTCGCCTTTTTTAACCCCCTGTATAATTTTACTTGGTTTATTTATTAAAAAACAAGTTTTTTTAGTGTATTTCAATTTTTTGTAAATATGGGTTCTATGTAATAAATACACCAATTAAAAAACAATATGTTTACTTATTCGTGATTCACCTTGTATTCAAATAACCTTTGTTGATAAATTTAATCCTAATCAACATAATTTGTCACTGTAGTTATAATAAACAGGTAAATAACTTGGAAATAGCTACTTGAAATAAAATATCTATATTCGTAATAAGAGCCACTTTCTAACTTTCTGTTATCTTAAAAAGTAGTCATAGGATTGGATGACAACTTTTGCTCAGAGCATCAAGAATAACAACATATAAAAATATTAGAAAAATTAACCTAATGCCTTTCTCGATTAGAAAAGTGTGGGGATCCTATAATTGGTTTGTTAGGTTTTTGTCATTAAAATTTTCACCTTTAAATTTTTAAATAGATGATCTATTTCTTTCAGAAATAAAATGTGGTTTTCGGGTCCCATGAAGGCTCCGAAATTTTCCAGGGGGTCTGAATTCAAAATGTCAATAAGTTTATTAATTTTCTTAATAATTACCTCTGCTCCAGTGCCTACTGTCATCACCATTCACTAAGTTTTTAATTGAGCCATTCCTGGGTAGGGGATGCGTCCTGTTTTGCCTCTTAACACTGGCTAATAGTCGTTTCCCCATCTAAAGTCGGGTTACTCTGTCTTGATGTCTTTGGTGATCTAGACATGGTTCTCTACAAGGAGAAGCAGCAGCAATCTTACTCGGCAATCTTTTTGCGTATGTCTAGTTGTATAGCAACGGAAATTTTCTATTTGCCTATTTTGCTGTTTATGGGCATTAGCGTCTTGACTTTTTCGTATCTCACTTAGAACTGCCTTAAATGCTTTTCTCATATACTCCCGCATATTATCGGCTGGGTCTTCCACAGTAACTGACAGAGTTTTCGGTTTAGGGGCATTAAACATAACTTCCAACTCTAAAGTACGAACAAGTGCGACGATAATCTTATTACACTTAGTCATTTAGTTCATTTTCTTCAATTTTGGGATCATGTTTTCCATCCACAAATACAGGCACTGCCGTCCATTCATGCATGTCTACCTAAAACGCTAATTTTATTACCTTTCTAATGTCAGACTTAAATTCGTGAAGGGATTTACTGGGCTTCTGCATCCTAGTTAGCTGGGTTCTGTATATTTCTTGAGGTGTACTGATCTACAAATCGAAGCTCTATTGAATGAACAAGGTGCTGATAGTTTTGTTGATGACTCGCGGTAATGCTTGGTAATAAACCCAATGCCGGTCATCTTAAAAATACTGTTAGTAAAGTCCAACCATTAGTTGTTATTGCCAGAAACTGCTATTTGATCGACAAAATTTTGCTTGTTTAGTTTACTTACTTTTTCAAGATATTGAACTTTGTTTTGAATGTTGTCACAAACCTCTTTAACTTCCACTTGAACTTAATTTACTTCTATTTCAAGATCATTTTTCACTTTATTCATGTTATCTTCATTCTTGACTTTTGCAAGCGGCATTGGTCTTTTTCAGTGGCATTCTTGTTCTTCCTGTTTTTTCTTTTTGACTTTTGGCCTCTGGTCATTTAAAATCTTCTCGAGCCGATCCTTTATTCCTGTTTTTATTTTTATCTTTTGGCCTCCAAATCTTGCAAATATTTTAATTCCTTCTTGTTCTTGCTGCCTCTCTCTATAAGGATATCCTGCTCTACTTGTCGTTTGTTGATCTGCAATCTTCTTTACTTGTTCTTTCATTTTAGCTTTTTGTTGTCTAGTATTAGACATGCAATTATATTTCTTCAGGCTCCTTTTTCCTATTAAAATATTTTTTCAAAATCAAATTATATGAATCTTGTTTAGTTTTAGAATAAACTTTCTAGAAGTTTTGTGAAAATGGTTAAAACTTACCAATCTTTGTTAGTTGTCTTTTGTGTTCTTTAGGTCCAAAACGCAATAGTAAAGTTGAATTTTATGGATCTTATTTAGTTTCAAAAAAGTTTTCCTTCGGGTCCAAAACACGATGGTAATTAAGTAAGACTTTCAACCTCTTAAAAAAAATTCACAATTTAGCCACAATCAGGTAAATTGTCATTTAGGTACGATCAGGTAAATAGTCAGGTTCAGTAAAATTTTTGATAATCGTCTTACTGTGCAAATAAGCACGCGTTCTGAATTAGTCACAGTCTGGCATATTTTCAGATGTTTGAACCAGTTTTCCCACATTCCAACTTATAGGAAGCCTCCTTAAGCGATATTAGATATTTTGTATAGGTTGGTTGATGTCTTAGGATGAGCGATTTTCTTAAGGGAGAATGTACAGGGTGATCTGGATAGATATATTTAGACAGTTATTCGTAGAGATAGTAGTTACTTGTAGATATTTTCGTGAAGTTTTTTAAAACTTGTTTTAACTCTCCAAAAGTCTCTTTGCTATACATTTTAGTGCAGTGATACTGGTTATAGTATCTAACACTGACAAGTTGAAGACCAACACTTACACTACAATTTTGGAATATTTTTTATTAATACTCAAAAATAAGAAATAGTTAATATGTATGTGTATAAAACAGCAAATAGATGTATTAAACAAATATTTTTTTCTATAGGGAAACTCAATTCATCATTGCCTATAGTTCCCTTTCTTCTACGTCCTAACACCTTTTTGTAAACTAACATAAACAAGACACCGTTAGTGGCAAATCTAGGGTTCAAAACTGATTATCGAACTAAAAAATATGTGACAAATTTAATAAAAAAATCGTTAATTTGAATGCATTACCTTGTATTTTATTACGTTTTGGAATTTTATGCAAAATTCTAGGGCAACTTGATATAACATACCCTATTGCTATCTTCAATTGTTTTCGTGACATTCACGTTTCAAAATAAACAATTTCAAACTTTGAGAGGCTTTAAATTCTAAATGGTTCGACCAAGGGCAAAACAAATTGCACATTCGATCTTAATTTTCTTGTGGTTTTTATTATGTCACATGTCAATTTTCAAAAGTTAAATATCTCGAAACAATTGAGGATAACCATACAGGGTGTTTAATTTAAAGAAACGGTTTTATGATCAATTTTTTATCATAAGGTTTTTAATTCATATTTGAAGTTTGTAGGTATTCTGGCTGTCATGAGCTAACCTTTCCCTTTTCAAACTGCAGAACTACCTCATTCTTCTTGGTTTTTGTATTTAATTAAATAATGCGAAAACGGAGAACATAAGCGAAGTAATACATGAGTAATAAAAAAACAAAATATATGGTATGATCACAACTTGTCATTGTAAAATTCTAATACGCTTTTGTTTCTAAGCTATATTTTACTTTTTTCGTAAACAATTTAAGAGATTCTATATTTATAACTATTTGAGGGAGGTAGTTGTACATTTTTTTACTTTCATATAAAATTGAATGTTTTACTAAGGTTGTTCTGGTGATAGGAAGTGGGAGGTTCAAATTCTGTCTAGTATTAAGGGCCCTTTGAGTTTTTAAATTTTTATGTTTTATATATATGAGAGATACAGATTCGAGTATTACAAGGCAAGTAAGTATCAAAATTTTATATCTCAGATTTTTTTCGATATTTTGTACCATTTTGAAATTATTTAGCAAAATGTCCATTCATGCTTATCTAATTTCAAGGTCATAATGCGTAAACATTACAATTTTACCTTTATTTCTCATGTTCCATATGCCAAGATCATCCATCTTACATCTAAATAAGTTCTAAACGGCTCAAAATATCGATCAAAATCTAAGAAACCAAAAAGTTAACGAACAAAAATTACATCCAGCATTTTTAGCCATCAATTAAAAATACCCATGTATATATTAAGTTATTGAATTGGTAGCTAGAAAAAATGGATCTTGTAGACACAGACAAGACATGACTAGTCCTAGTCTGTGGTTTAGGATAGTAAGCAGTAATTAAAAGTTTAAAAACTAAATTATTGGATACAAGAATTCCTGTGTCATTTTATTGATGCAATGTTTAATTTTTTAGGGATTTTCACTCAGATTTATTCCCTGATACCCCAGGATACCAAACTGATCTTACCGCTGACCAGTGGATAGAGGGAACAAATATTACCTTGTCCAAAATTAGCTTAGATCCTAATAAACGAGAGAAGGGAGAAGACCCAATCAATGTAAGTCAAAAAGACAGCATCATATATATATATATATATATATATATATATATATATATATATATATATATATATATATATATATATATATATATATATATATATATATATATATATATATATATATATATATATATATATATATATATATATATATATATATATATATATATATATATATATATATATATATATATATATATATATATATATATATATATATATATATATATATATATATATATATATATATATATCTATATATATATATATATATATATATATATATATATATATATATATATATATATATATATATATATATATATATATATATATATATATATATATTATATCTATATATATATATATATATATATATATATATATATATATATATATATATATATATATATATATATATATATATATATATATATATATATATATATATATATATATATATATATATATATATATATATATATATATATATATATATATATATATATATATATATATATATATATATATATATATATATATATATATATATATATATATATATATATATATATATATATATATATATATATATATATATATATATATATATATATATATATATATATATATATATATATATATATATATATATATATATATATATATATATACATATATATAGATATATATATATATATATATAATATATATATATATATATATACATTTCATATTTTTATGAGATAAATTACCTCTATTATAGTTTTGGCCATGTATTAATTTACACCCATTATAGTCCTAAAATCATGACAGTTTTTTGACAAAGGAGACCATCAATTATAAAACACTCTTTATACTAAAACAAAATGTATATTGATCTAAGTATAAAAAGTATAATAGTAATAATATCCTTTATTACCGACCAAATCTACTATGACAAAGCAACGTCAAAAGAAGAGAAAGTATATGCATGAAGTATCTGCATATATAGTATTACGTACCAGGTAATAAATTTTAAAAAGAAATGAAGGTATAAATAAAAAAGATAAAATCGGAATAATGAAATATGCTTCAGCTAATAGAAATTGAAATTTTCTGTAGTAAGAGATCTATAACAGTTTGTTAACAGGAATATGCTCTTGAATATTTTTATTTTAATGGCGCTAAAATAGGCACCTTTTCCCAAAAAGGCATATTTAGATGGTGGAATCTTGTGTATAGGAATGTTCATTACAAAAGAACAAATTCCTATATCCTCTTGCAGAGTTCACCAATGCCACAAAAACAGGTTATTTGAATAATTATTTGTTGATAATAATTATATATAGTTAATGTAATATTTGAGAGATTATTATTAAAATATTAGAACTACCATAAAATTTAATTTTAAAGTTATTAGCAAGTATAGATTTTGTTCATAGACATTTATTATGTCTATGATTTTGTTCTATGCAAGATAGTTAATAACACCCTTTCAAATCAACCAAATTAAGATATTACAAAAGCCCAAGCAAGTAATAATTTTGAAAATGTATGATTGCGTTGAAATCAAAACCATTCCATCTCCATGTCTATGTATTAAACCTACAACTGTCATGTTAGAGCTGGTCTAAATTTAAGCCTCTTGTATTTTGTATCTATTTGTATCACTATACTAAAGTTTTTTTATGGCATTGTATATATATATATGTATATATAATATCATTTTCAACCTTTATTGTTAATATTTAGACCTATATTATTTGATATCCTCATCATTTACTCTTAACTGCAGCACGTCATTTTTCAAAAATATTTCTGAAGCCTTAAAAAAACTGCTAATTTAGGAAGAAATATGTGTATTATGTGATTAGATTTAACTCAAAATTGTTTTTATCAATAATAAAACCACTGTAAAAACCGATACTCACCTAAGCGGGTCACAGAGCAGCACTTTTATATAGCTAGTCCCACTTAAGTGGCATCTGGTATCAGCAGGGGATGCTGCAAAACAGCAATCTCATTTTTGTTTGAGTTATGCATTAATGTGCACGTTAGAGAGTTCTTTCTACATCCTCAGACGATTTGTTAGTAGTAGCAGTTATTGTCAAAATATTTCTGTTTTCGATTTGATTGAAATCGGTTTGCGCGTTCTCAAGATTTTTTAAATTCTATAAACTCTTACAAGTCTACGCCCTGCAGGTAACCTGCTTAAGCGCATACACACATACACATCCATACAGATATTATATATAGTTTTAAATTCGTTTTTCATATTGTAGCAATGCCAATAAAACCCAATTTATATTTTGGAAAAATGGTCGCAATACTTTCTTTGTATATAGCCCATGTTACATTAATACCATTTAATGTGGTTTTGTCATACGGGGAAGTAAAAATATCCTTCGAATTCCCGGATCCGTTTAAATATGTCCAAATTATCTCTCTTCTGTTTTGGTTGCTGGAATATTTATTCGTCATATACAGCTCGCTGTATCATTTATAAGCACAATTAATTGCTCGTACAGTACTAGGCGTGCGAAATTAACGAGTTGCTGGTTGCGTGTGACACTTGGCGATTCTCACTTATCCATCAAAGGGCCGCACGACAAGAGCAGCAAATGTCGCCAGCCAATACTGCCAATACTTCTGCCACGCGCCGCGCCATTCTGCTTAGGTGAGAGTGGTATCATTTAATTCCATGCAGATAATTGTAAGCAATATTTTGTAGCGGCGCGCCGAGCCACTTAGGTGAGAATTTTTTAATTCGTTTACAAACAGATTTAGACGTTCAGAGCCGTTGTTGGTACCGTCAAAAAAATATGTGCAGAATTTTATAAACAAAAGTAATTCATTAATATTTCTAATTCCACATTATTGTAAATTTTTTGGATACTCTTTACTTTCACTATTAATGTATAGTGCTCTCAAAATTTTCGAAGTATCGAGATAAACAAAAAAAAATGCATTGTTAAATTTAGTCCAGTTTTTTTTATGTAATTATAGAAATTACAGATACACATGAAATAAAAAAATGTTCCTTAATATATTGCACTTCTATGGAGTTGTCTAATTTAGTAGTTTCAACTTGCAGTCTTCTTAAGTATGATATGATCCTTACTAAAACCTTGAATATTTGTTAAGTATTTTTATATTGTATTGAGAATTATGCAACATGTTTTAGACTTCTTGGCGGAACCAATTAACGAGTCTTGGGCAAAGAGGATGTTTCCCTCTTGTTTTGAGTGATTCCAATTCATAAGGGAGGCGACACTGGGATCCTTCCAACTTTAGGCCTATATCTCTTATTTCCTCCCTTTCTAAAATTGTTGAAAGACTCACCAAGAGTAGAATGGTATCCTTTCTGAATCCCCACGAAATTCTAACTGGTAATCAGTTTGGGTTTTAAGCCAATAAGAGTACGAATGATGCCATGTTTGCATTTTTGAACAAACTTTATCAGAACCTTAACATAGGTCATGCTACAGCAGGGGTATTTTGTGATTTATCCAAAGCCTTTGACTGTATGAACCACAGAGTACTGGTGCTTAAGCTTGAAAAATATGGTTTTAGGGGATCATCACTGTAATGCTTTAAAGTCATATCTGAAAGAACGAAAGCAGGCAGTCTGTGTTGGAACTGGTAGGTCTGGGGAGGGGAGGATAACGTCTGGTGTGCCACAAGGCTCTGTTCTTGGACGTCTTCTCTTTCTCCTGTATATCAATGATCTGGCCTTTCTTGACATCCAGGGAGAATTTACGCTCTTTGTGGACGCTACCACTATCCTGTGGCACAACAGTGATAAAAGGTCGCTGCTTAATACTGTTTCGACAGATCTCATCATAGAAGAATGGTGTTATAGCAACTGTCTTTCCTGAATATCGGTAAAATCAGTATTGTTGATTTTGGATGTGAGATCGATCATCTGAGTCTCGGAGATGATGACCTTTTAGGTGTTTTTAACACAACAAGTTAACGCCAACCTCAAGTTTTTTCGCATGTTTCGGAACTTTGCAACAAATTATCAGCCAGTTGCTATGCAGCTCATACCATTGCTTCGGAGCTTAGATCTTCTGTGGCTAGAGAAGTTCACTTCACAATAGTGGACTCACGCCTCAGATACGGTATTGCCTTTTGGGGTTTCTGTGGACTAGGGTTATTAATTCTGTCTTTGTTCTGCAGAAGAGAGCAGTGAGACTGTTGTCTAGGGCTAATTCTCATGAATCCTGTAAACCGCTATTCATCTCCAAAAAGGTCCTAACTTGGCCATCACTGCTAATGTTGGAAACCATTAGCCTGGTTTTCAAAAATAAGGAAAATCCTGAAGAACCTACTGTTTATCAAACTAGAGGTTTATGTTAATATTATTGTTATAATATTCGTCTGAAAAATTAATTTTTTATGAAAGTAAAAACGTATTTAATCAAGAAATCATGGTTCTTGGGCTTAGACCGTGTCAAAAAGGAATCATTTTCCGACGTTTCGCCTTGGATTGCACGATGCTTCTTCAGGAATCTTCACTTCAAGAGATCGGAACACTGAATGAGCTCGGGAGACCCAGGCCGGCTATTTATAGTCGACCCGTGTTTACCGAAGCGTGACTCGGTGTAACGATCGGTTTCCACGTATGATGTAAACTGAAGCCCGTATCTCTATTAAAATTATTAGGATGCTTATAAATTTCAATAGATTCTCTAATTTCGCGTTTATAGAACCCCGAAACCGATGCAAGAACTTTGGTTTCTTTTACATTTATGACATGTCCAGTAGAATGTTGGTGTTCAGATATAGCTCAAGGCATATACTTTGCAGAAATGTAATTTATGTGTTATGCCTTGAGTCGCATTTATTGTTAGTTTGGATTTTATTTTATATTTGTTGTTTGTCTTAAATGTTTTTTTTTCTGACTTTTAAAATTAGTCTAGTTGTGTATAGTTTATTTAGTTTAACTTAATGGATTTTCATTTATTTTTAATTGACTTCACTGTTACTAGTGGAATGATTAGATTTATTATTATAATTATTGTTATTGTGTTAAATGTTTTATTTTTGACTTGTAAAAATGTTATTTCTTTTATAAGTAGTTTGATTTAATTCATTTTATGTCGTTTAACTTTAGGCACATTAGTTACATATGCATATATTTATCTTTTTACTTCAAAATTGTATATTTGGTAATTAGTTTTTATAAGCTAAATAAACGATTCAATAAAGATTGTACAATTTATTTCTTTCTGATGTTCCTTAAGCCTAGTCGATATGGATCGTCGAGTTTCTCCAATATAGACATCACCACAGGAACAAGGAATTATATATACTCCTTCTGTTTGAAAAGGAATAATGTCCTTTGGCGATCGCAAACATTGTCCAATTTTCTTGTGTGTGTTTAAGATTGTACGTATGTTGGACGGCGAAGTAACCTTGCAATCTTGTCTGTGGTTCCATGTGTATAAATGGAAGAACTACATTTCCTCTCGGTAATTCCTTATTAGTATCATTTCGTAGAGTAGGATTATCATATTTTCTAATAGATCATCTAATATCATCAGTGCAATATCTATTCCCTCTTAAAGCTTGAGTCAGTTTCTCTGTTTCCGATTGTAAAGAATTTTGGTCACAAATCCAATGGAGAAACTGGACGATCCATATCGACTAGGCTTAAGGAACATGAACGATGTATCAGAAAGAAACAAATTGTACAATCTGCTATATTTGAAGACCAACATTCTACTGGACATGTCATAAATGTAAAAGAAACCAAATTTCTTGCATCGGTTTCGGGGTTCTACAAACGCAAAATTAGAGAATCTATTGAAATTTATAAGCATCCTAACAATTTTAGTAGTGATACGGGCTTCAGTCCACATTATATGTGGAAACCGATCGTTACACCGAGTCACGCTTCGGTAAACACGGGTCGACTATAAATAGCCGGCCTGGGTCTCTCCGAGCTCATTCAGTGTTCCGATCTCGTGAAGTGAAGATCCCTGAAGTTGCCTTGTGCAATAGAAAGCGAAACGTCGGAAAGTGATTCCATTTTGACACAGTCTAATCCCAAGAACCGTGATTTCTTAATTGACCACAGTCGTGAAAGCTTTCGTTCTATGTTAGATATTTAATCATTTACCAACTGAAATTAAATGTTTGCAAAACGTGAAATTGTTAAGAAGAACCGTAAAGAAATCACAGTACTTGGTAAAGCTTACTATAGTTTAAATATATTTTCTTTAGATACTCTTTAAATATTTTTAATTTTTTATATTTTTTTTAATTTCATGTGTTGTAATTTGTATATTGTTTTTTTAATAGGTAATTTTATCTCTAGACAAATTATGTAATGATTTGACAACAACATTAGTGCACCCTAGGTGATATAGCTTATTTTGACATTGATGTAAGGAGAGCATTACTTGGTTAAACACATTTTTTAATACCATTTGGATGCTTTTTAATATTTTTCAGTTTTTTATATTCTGTAGTTTTTGTGTTGTGTTTTGTTTATTCTATCTTTGCATTTTTGTTATTTAGAAATTTTATTTCTAGATAAATTATTGTATTATGCCTTGTCAACAAAATTATTGTACTTAGACAATAAAGCTTATTTTTGGCTTTGACATTATTCTTAGTGTGGATATTAACCTTCTTTTTAATCATACAGGTTCATAGAGGCTCTTTGCACAAATTACGTAAGGAATTCGAAATCTCTAAAGCTAATCGGAAAATTACACAACCTAAACCGAAAGTTATTGAGACTGCTCTTAAACTTGAGCCTCATCCCGTAAGAAATATAGTCAGAGAGATGGAAGATGACAAGGATGATATAATTGAAGATAAGAGTTCAAGAGAGAGCTTAGATGATGTTGAAAGGAAACTTCATCGAGCTGGTAAAGTCGGAAGTGACGATATGTGTACAGAGAAGGTGAGTGATCAGTAGTAATTTAAATCGTAATAAGTACTAAATTTTAATTTAATTGCAAATCTATACAATATTAGAAACAAATTGCGGATACACTAAGAGTAAGTAATTCATCGAGAAGCAAATCTAGACACATAACATTAAAAAGGTTGTGTTGTGTTGAATTTAAAAAATTTTAAATGTATACCTAGTTTTTTAAATATTGTTTGCATGATATTCAGGATGCTTGCGGAGTTTTTTATATTTGTGTTTAAGCTATATACAAAAATAAATTGCAGAAGTAAGAAAATAGTGTGTAAACACAAAGTACATTTTTATAATTTGTTATTTATATTAAGAATATAATGACCACAAAGAACCTTTAGCATGACTTTCATTTTTATTTACTTTTCAAAACTAGGGTTAAAATCTGAGTAATTGCTTTGATTGTAAGTTAAAAGTAAGCTTTACTTTTGCAACTTTGTTTTGACTCACAATCAAACGTAATATTCACTACGCAAACGACATAGGTAAAGCCAGTGGTAGCGATGGTGTGGATGTCAGATCCAACAGTTTTATGCAAAATAATAAATCAATCACTGTCTGAAGAGAAAGATAAAAGATCCCAAGCTTTTTGTTAAGAAAATATTTTTAGGTTTGATTGGATCTTTTGTTATCTATCAACATGATCAATATTTTTCATCATATATTGTATATTAATTAATATGTGAATATGTAGATACCAAATAAAAACCAATGTTATTCATATGCTGTCAAGGCATTTTTACAGACTAAACTTGTTAAGTATATCAATATTAACTAACAAAAGCTTAGATAGGTCGCCAGAAATGGATTTGAAGATTAAACATTTCTAAACTTCAATCACTACACAGCAAGAACTTGTATCTTCAGACATTAAAAAAGAAAATTAAGTAGAATTGAAAATGTTATGCTATTGAGTAAATTATTAAATGTGGATATTTAATTGTTCAACAAAAGAACGCGAATGCAGAGATGAATGAGGCAACAGATGGCATAAAATGAACTCGAAAAGAAAATTTTGAAAATAAGTATCTTTGTTAAAGAAAATGATAATACAGGCAAGAAATAAAAAAGTTGTAGATGAATTGCAAAACATCTATGGTTCAGATTAGAAGTCCTGACACTATGTATAAAATATTCATTCGAGGTTTAGAGAGGTTAGAATGTTTCTCAGTATTTTTAATTTAAAACCTGTCGTAATTAATGATTAATTTCATGCAGTACTGGAATTAATTCTGGTTATCTGACATTGATACTTTTTTGGTATCACTGGCGTTATTATTAGGGGGACAAAAAGTATTATTAGATATATATTAATATATTTTTCCTATGACCACTTATGAAACTGACAAAAAAAGATACTGTTAACTTGGCTAGAAAGTGCCTTGTATATTTATTTTACTCACGTATTGAACCTAATAGTCATATTTTGCAAGATTTTTTATAGCCTTGTTTTGCAGGATTTTTATTTTGTTTACTCTCTGGCCTGAGGGACACCACAAAGCTGTCAAGTACTAAAAGTGACTATGTATTAGACAAAAATACAAATGTTAGGAAATTTTTTCAGTATGGTATAACTTAACTGTCTTTGAAGCCGACTTGGCCAACAATCTTTTTTTGTAATTTTTCAATGTGGTGTTCGCAGGAGATGATTTTATCTATATACAGTCCCAAATACTTTGTCACTTGTATGTTAGTTCTTCACTATCTATAACAATTGGATCTGTAGTTCATTCAGTTTGTTTTGCAATGTACATATAAGATGATGTTTTTAATTTAGTGTTAATTTGTGTCTCTTCTCCTCTAACCATTCAAAACTTAAGGATCCATTTTTATTTGTTTTTTTATGCTTACATATGTATCACCAAAATACAGCAGCATTGTGTCATATGTATAAAGTTTCAAGATGCCATTGAGATTTAAGCTTGCCACAGAATTTATATATACCAGGTTGGTCCTAATATGGACCCCTGTGGAACTCCACAATATATTTCTTTATGTCGACTATGTGCTGATGTACTTAGGGGGACATACTACACCCTTTATGAGAACTACCTTCCAAAACCAAGAAGAACCTTTTCTCTTATGCCTGCCATTTCCAGCTTTTGCAATAAAACTTAATGATTGACTGTGTCAAATGTCTTTTTTGCTATTACCAACATTTAACTAAATAGTAGATATTATATCAATAGTAGCTGTACTTGTATTGCTGGGCTCTCTAATGCCATTTTGAAGGTTCTAAAAAAGTTTATAATTAAGAAAAGGCGGTGGCTTTTTGTTTACAATCATATCAATTATTTTTCAGAACACTTATAGATTTGAGTCTAAAGTTGTTGGTTAAATAACAGCTTAAGTAACGGCTTAACTCGCGCCACTTTCATCTTTCTCTTCAGACAGTGATTGATTTATTATTTTGCATAAAACTGTTGGATCGACATCCACACCATCGCTACCACTGGCTTTACCTATGTCGTTTGCGTAGTGAATATTACTTTTGATTGTGAGTCAAAACAAAGTTGCAAAAGTAAAGCTTACTTTTAACTTACAATCAAAGCAATTACTCAGATTTTAACTTAATTTTTTAACTTTTAATTTAAAGTTAAATTTTGCTCATTAAATTAGTTTTATTACGTTACAATATACAGACGAATATGTGTAATTATGAACAAAATAAGTAGCTCATCATACGCAACATAAATAATGTGGCTAATACTTCAGTCATTTTTTTGTCTAGGGGTTGTTTCTTTATTGTTCTGGATGAAAATTTAGTACCAACATTATTAGAGCCCTTTGCCGATCTTAAATATAAATGTAAATGTATTATTAAAAAAAAAATACGTTTAGTCTCAATAGTATAACAATAAACGTTTCATTGCAGTATTCAAACATACATTTTCGAAAATTATTACACATTTAAATAAAATAATATTTTTGGGTATTTTAGTAAATTTTGGAACTAATGATACATGAAAATGATACAAAATTTTGAATAGAATTAGAGTCACAAAAACCTTGTTGTAAGAGGAATATCTCTCAATTTGTAAAACGGAAAATCATGGCCGCAATACTATCCGTTTGGCGTCGTGCATTTTTGGATGTGCATATATTTAGCACAGCCTACTATATGACATCCATAGAAACGGATCGGTCGATTTTTATCCCCATATGTTCATTTTGCGAAGGAGAAAAACATCACATTATGACATAATAATAACGCACATAGAATAGTTTTCAAATACTAAGTGATTAAGGCTATTAGGAATACTCTCAGCTGCAAATGTTTTTCATTAACAATTCCAGTAAACAAGTGATTAACTTATTTCCAACGTGCAAATTAATATGTAGCTTTAAATTACTAAGTTGACGTGACATTTCGCTTTAAGAGGATATCAAGAATGCCTAAGTATGTAATGTTTTGACATCACTTAAACAAATTTAGCATTTATGTTCTTTTATAATTTTATATTGACATAAAGTTTTAAATCACGTTTTTAACATGCATCTCTTAGACTTTGTATAAAATTTCGTTGTTTTAATGAAATATCAAGAAATCTTATTTTTGTAAAAATGAAAAATATGCACAACTTCACATTACTACTGCTGCCACTTCTAAAAACACAAGGTACTGTTTTATTGTTTGATTTTTATATCAACCTAATTCTACAAACTTTTAGAAAGTGATTGACTTTGATTGAAATAGAATTCTGTTCACGGTTGTGTGCAGAACTCCTAAAAGCTTATTTTTGTGATATTTTATATTCCAAGGTTTCACCTCAGAGTATTATTCCTCCTAAGCCACTGCCAAGAACTTCACGCACAAGTTCGGTGTGTGAGCCCATGGAAGACATTAGCAACGTCCCTAAACCTGTGGCGAGACCTAGAACCAACAGTTGCGCTCCTGTAGTGACCTCTGTGAATCCTAACGGACCACTTGGTGGATATAAGGTTATGGCTTTTTCGGTGTTGTGGAGCAATGTTTTCGTTTTATTTTGCACCCTGTTCCCTTTATGTAGCTTTTTATTTACAAATTTGTTTTTTATACAGATTTGTTTTTGGTTTTGTCTCTACTATCCAGAAGATTTTCTAAATCTCTAAGAATTAAAACTTATAATTTCCAAAGTCAAAAGTTTTTTTATGTTGATTTACATTGTAATCCTAATTTGATTATGCTATAGTAATTTGACATGTGTGACAGAAAATGTATACTTTATAGGAAATCTTCTTGCACTTTTTTTTTGTAAAAACTATATAGTTTTTTTGCATATTTTCACAAATTTTAATGTTTTGCTTGCATGTGAACTTTTTATTATTTTTGAAGAGATTTAAAGAGTCTTATTTGCTTTTTTATTTAAATGGAAGTCTCTTTTTAAAGTTAACATATTTTTTATCCAGCCAAGACTCGGACCTAAGCCGTTCACCCCTCCGAATTTAAATGATACAGAAAATACGTTTAGTAAAGTATTTTCTGTACCTCAAGTACCAGGTGTCACATCATCAAATGGTCATACAGTCACAAGGTAATAATCGGTTTCTACTTCTTTATAAACGTAATTTATTTAAGTTTCTTAATAAATATTACGGCATTTTATCACATTAAAACTTTAAAATACATTTATAAAAAATTACCTTGGTAAGTATTTATTTTATATTAGAATTTAATTCATAATTGATTAATCTTTTTTTAGTAAAGATATGAATGTCATAACCCCAGAGCATGAGAAACAAAAATCACTTACAAGCGACATTGAACCAACTCCTTTGAAACAGGATACTGAAAATGGAAAATCAGGCTCAAGCGGGGAAGAAGAAACTTCTTGTGATTCAGGTATTAAAGAATATATTACAGTACAATTACTTCAATTACATTGGTCTTTGTTTTTATTTTTTTAATAAACAACTTTGGCGCAAAAATATAAAATGAAGTAAAATTAGAAATATAACTTTCTGTACTCGAAAAGTTCTTTACCTTATATCTATTCATATTTCAGTTGTAAATTATTGATTAATAATTTTTCATGCAAATTAACTACATAAGCAAAATTAGAAGTACCAATTGTTTTGCATTTGATTGATTAAACTTTTACAAGCTTTTCTTTAAGTACATTTAATGTGTGTTTTTGTTTGTGTCAGGATCAAATTTGTAAGTTAATTTGAAACCACTTAATTGATTTAAAATTTGGTATACATATAAAGGTACAATAAAACTGCAATAATATAATGATCTTGACCTTAATTGTGAGCTCGAGCAACGCCTGTTAATCTATTGCTTTGAAATTTTATACTCATATTTAGGTCCTATAAAACTATAAAAATATGACCTTGACTTTGATATTCTTTTACATCAATTTTGGACCACTTCATATGCCTTATTGCTTTGAATTTTTTTACATGATGTCTGAAGATGACTACATAAATTTCTTAACTGGGATTGCGACCTTGATCTATTTTTAAGTCAGTTTTAAATTACTGCAATCTGATCTGATCTGACAAAACAATAATTTAAACCATTTTATTGAACGTGACCTTGGTACATTTTTCAAGACAATTTGAAATTTTGTACATGTACATAGATCAGATTAAAAGTAAATAATTTGACGGCTTTGACCTTTACCGTGGTTTTAACCTCAACTATGACCTTAATCTTGACATTATTTTTGACCTTAACAATGAATTTGATTTTGATTTTTATCTTGAGTCTTCAAAATTGAAGAATGAATTGAGAAATTTTGTATACATATATGTCTGATGTGATTAAAAATCTTTTACTTTTAGGTTATATCCCCAAAACGCCTAGTACTGCAGAACGCCGAAAATTGTTTGAGACTCGAACTAGCTCTAAGGAAAATGAACCAGAAGACAATTTTGATTCTCCAGATCAGTCTGGTACTTTCGAGAGAAACTCAGCTCAAAGAAACAGTATTGCAGAAAGAAGGAAGATGTATGAAAGGTAAAAGTGGTATTATCTTTTTATTGCTTATTATTGAGGAAAAAAAGACGTGAAATGATTACACTAACACCTAGTACGAGTTTCCATGATAAAAAATAGATTTTCTGGTATTGAGAAGCAAAAAGGTATTTTTCGATACTGCGAAAATATTTCAAACCAAATTATTAATTTTAAAGCATTTTGGCTATAAAATATCATTACCTTAATGCATAATTACTTAAACTGGGTTCATGTAACTATTTTTTTTTTCATTACCTTTTTTTTTAGTTTTTAAATTTATGCAATAGCTATAAAGTTTAAATGTATCTTTTTATGGATAAACCCTGAAAATCTGACTTATTAAGATGACGATTTTAGAACTTTTGTACTTTTTAGCGGATTTTTGGAATTAATTTTTAGTTTGCACATATTCATTTATTTGATAGGGTTTGTTTCTGCAAGATAGGTACTCTAAAATAGATCATTGCTTAGTTTTTGACTTGTCAAGTCAAACTCAAACGTTCTTTATTGTTTAAATACGAAGTATTTTTTAACATAGCTATACATACTTACCAATAAATGACAGTCAGAAAAAAAAATGTTCAGTAAAATCAAATAGCAGATACACCATTCTATACATATAACATGAAGAAGCAAAATGTAGTAAAATGTAAAGTAGCAAACACTGAAATATATAAACAAAAAACACTGTAAAAAGAAGCAAACAGGGGAACAAAAATAAATATGTCAATAGTTAAAATAAAGAATAAAAACAGTACCCGTTAAAAGAACGGCATATCGTGGGCAAACCTAAATGCGATCGTAAAGATATTCAGACACACTATAATAAGGTTTACTTTTAAGATATACTGAAACAGATTTTTTAAACCTTACATATGAATCAGAATCTTTAATGTTTTGAGGCAAATGATTAAATATTTTAATACTTTCATGTATTAAAGAGTTCTTGGTAAGAGTAGTTCTTGGTAGAGGTAGTGGGAGAAGGTTAGTCTGTCTCGTATTGTGCGCATTCACAGCTTGGTTGCTATTACCATACTTTTTAAATATGAGACAGACAGTCTCCAGGCTTTACATTTTAATTTAAACTTAAAATAATCTGAACGTGAAACGTCATTCATCAAGGAAAAAGTTATTACTAAAATTATGGAAAAAGAAAAAGATAAAGCAATGTATTCTGTTAATACATTGTCGATTTTATTTAGATAAGGAATTTTTCTTACTTTTATATTATATATTGTAATAAATAGAGTATCCCTCGGTAAACTTTTTGGGTGTGTATGTTTGGCAAAATTCACCTTATAACGACCCAATATTATCTCCCAATGATGACTATTACTATCTCTAGACGGGTAAGTTCGGATTCTTCTTTTTCGTTACTCTCCCTGTACTTCCATATCACAAATCTCTTACTTTAGATCTAATAGTTAAATTGAGCGCCACCAAATTTTAATTTAGGATAAATAAAATTTGGAAAAATATAGTTGTATTGAATTTAACCACTATCAATAGGTAAATACTAATCTTGACCAATTGAAAACCAAAACGTTGGAAACAAATTACATTTATTGTTTAAGTAAACGTCATTGACAATATTCGTTACTTATCCCCAAAAAAAAATGTTCTGAAGGAAAAAAAAAGATTGCTAACTCAGTTCCATCTACCAGGAAGCTTAATAGCAAGAAGAAGAAGGAGTTAAGTTGTCCCTAACAGTGTTAAAGTTTATTTTATAATTACAGTGACTGAATAAACAACTAAATTATTTGATTTGGGGTAAATACAAAACCCAGAAAGGTTATTCTTTATCTATAACAACCTAGGATAATAACAGGTTAAGTCCTCCTTGTTTACATTTGACGTGGAAATTTTCACTCCCAGAAAGTCCATATTCATCGCGAAATCTGATGAACTTTCCAAGAAATGAACTTTTGGAAAACAATATATAAACATTGTGCTTTGTGATCATAAATATTCCGCGGAAAGGGAGTTTGGAATAATTCGGAAATTGCTTTACAGGATGGCTGGTGTATATATATATATATATATATATATATATATATATATATATATATATATATATATATATATATATATATGTTGTCATTGTGAACTTGAAATAAAAAGCAATCAAACGTCTATAGAATGCTCTTGTTGCTGCTCTTGGTCACATAAAGGATGTAATGGTCTTTCTAAAGCCGAGTATGATGAGATGAGAAATTTGTAAGTTGCATAAGAAGACAAAAACGCATAATTGGGAATGCAAACTATGCCGGAAAACTGATAATAGACGACTTTCATTTGGAGTTACTAATGGTTGCTCTTCGTCAAATCGTAACGTTCTGTCTGGAATTTCCAAATCTCTCAATAACAATCGACGTGAAAATAGTCGGAACCGGTCCCGTCCTGCTGTTAATGCGGCAAAGGAATACAAAGACAGTGAAAATATGTTACGGAATCATATAGCAAGCCTGCTTAAAAAGGGTAATACTACAAATAAAGATGTTCTTTCTGTAATATCTGGAATAGTCGTGCTGATCTTGGGATTAGATACTTGAATCTAAGGTTTTGGAGCTGCAACAAGAGATCTTTCAGTGTAAAACCAAAATAATGACGAATTCAATTAATTATGCCGATATAAGTGTAAAATTACCCCCTCAACAAAATGATTTGTTCATCTAACAACATCACTGAACAAGTTGAGCATGATAGAAAATATATTTCAAGACTTGTTTAGCATATTTGAGATCCAATTTGAGGAAAACTATAAAGTTATTAGAGTCGGCCGTGCAAGTTCACAGAACAGCTTTAAAGTGCTTAAAACAAAAACATAAACTCAACTCCAATATTCGGGTTAAGCCTGACCTTACCCCACTGCAGCTTTCTCATATTAAATCGTTTTATGAAGAATTGGATAGAAGGAAAAATAGTGGAGAAGAGAATATTAGTATTCGATACAGAAATAATTGCCCATATATTTTTAAAAATCTACCACAAGAGTCAAAATCAAAATAAAAAAACGACGTTTAACCCTATTTAAATTGTATTATCAGAATGCTGGTGGATTGAAAACAAAAATTAAAGACTTAAATCAGGCTGTTTTAGTAAGTGATTATGATATAATTGTTTTTACCGAGAGCTGGCTGGACACTAGGATTAATAGTGCTGAATTATGTATAAAAGAATCTATACTATACCGCAGTGATAGATCCTTATTAACAAGTAGTAAAAAGGATGGAGGTGGAGTGTTAATAATTATCAGAAAAACACTTTTTTCTCCTATAGTTAAAACAAATTTGAATATGGTAGAACATTTATTTATTTTTGTCAAACATGGTTCTTCTAGTTTAATTATTGGGGGAGTTTATATTCCACCCAATTCTAATGTTGATACTTATCGACATCACTGTGAAGCTGATGAACTGATTTGCCATGAATACCCAACCGCAAATCTTATCCTGTGTGGAGATTATAATTTACCACTGGCCACATGGGAAAATCGCCTCGATGTGAACTGCCCACCATGCCAAGATTGTTGCAGAATGTTTCACGTTTTTAAATTTACACCAGCTTGTTACTTAACCCAACAACCATAATGTTTATTTAGACTTAATATTTAGCTATCTTAAAAATAGTTCTGTAAATGTGGCCAGTGACATTTTACTTCCTTCCAGCCTTCATCACAATGCGTATACCTGAGAGATTGAAATTAATATGACAAATAACTTAAAGTTCGAAAATTCGTACTGAGATTTTAAAAATACAAATTATAAATTTTTTAATTACCATCTGGCGGGCATGCAGTGGGATGTATTATTTCATAACAAAAATATTGATGATTGTACTTCATTGTTTTACAATATTCTGTATCATGGTATTTCTGAATTTGTTCCTGTAAAGTATTACAGAGGCTCAAATTTTCCTAATTATTTTACAACTGAATTGCGAAGACTCATAATTGAGAAAAAAATTGCACATAAAAAATTCATATCTGCTGGTTTTCAGAGGGACTATGACTGGTTTTCAATGCTTAGGGCACAATGTAAATCTTTAGCTCAGAGAGACTATAATAATTATATGCTTAGAGCCGACAGTAGTTTCTCTGAAGACCGAAGGAGATTTTGGAACTTCGTGAACTTACATCGGAAATCGTTTGAGCTTTCCAATTGCATGTTCTACAATTATAGGATTGCAGGTGATGGTCGGGGCATAGTGGATTTATTTTCGGAATATTTTTCTACTGTATATTCTGATGAAGCTGTTGTCATACCTGATTACAATTTAAAAAAAAATAGTAACTTTAGAATCTCTAATATTAGATTAGCCAATGTCTTTGAAAAACTTTTTAACCTAACTTTAAAAGTTTCATCTGGTCCAGACGAAGTATTTGTTGTTTAATCTCAAATTTAGTATATCTAAGCCCCTTTGGCTGTTATTTAACAAATCCCTGGCTGAAGGTAAGCTTCCTGGAGTGTGGAAAGAGTGCTTTGTTATACCTGTAGAAGTATCTCAAAACAGTCGGCAATTCCTAAACTTTTTGATTGCCTCGTCTGTGATCAGTTGACTTGGGAGTGCAAAGGCTTGGTTCGTGAGTTTCAGCACATTTCATTAGTAGCCGATCAACCACTTCCAATTTGGTGTCCTACGAGACCACTCTGTTGAACATTTTGGAACAAGGCGGTCAAGTAGATTCTATCTATACCGACTTCTCAAAAGCATTTGACAGAGTGAATCATAACTTACTTATAGCTAAACTGCAAGCTCTGGGATTTGCTGACTTGATTTTCCCTTAGGTGGTTTGGAAGTATGTTGGTGGGTCAAAGGCAAAAAGTCAAGGTAGGTAGTTTTGAGTCTCAGTGGATAGATGTAACATCGGGAGTTCCACAGGGGGGGCACTGTGTCCCTTTTCTATTTAATTTGTTTCTTGTAGATCTTGATCTTTGTCTGACTGATTGCCATTTCTTACTTCATGCTGATGACTTGAAGTTATATCGAGTGAGAGAGTAGAACTGATTGTGAAATTTTACAGCATGATTTGACAAAATTTTCTGAATGGTCAGTCAAGAACTGTCTTTCTTTAAATGCGTCTAAATGCTACTCCATTAGTTTTTTTTAGGCACAAGAGACATAGAATTTGTGAAATATGGTTAATGTCATTAAAGATTTGGGTGTAATCGTAGGTTCCCAGTTAACCTTTCATGATCATTATGAATACATTGTAGGGAGAGTTCTACAAATGTTAAATAAATAAATAAACAGATTACAAGATATAAATACGATTATAATGAAATATTTAGTTTAAAATTCTAATAAGTTTTCCCCCCTTAAAATTCTAAATTTTGATTATAGTTAAAACAATTAATTACGTTTACATCAGATAATTCTTAGGTTATGTATTTAAAGAGAAATTAAATTTTGATTATGTATTTATATATTTCTCACACCTTGTAAAAACCAATTTTTATCAAAGAATATCTCGGTATGTCTATCAGCTCACGAGTTAACTGGACTGATTTTGGGCGTAATCAGTGTAGCTGAAGGATTTAAAAGGGGCATGAAATGACAAAAAATTATGTTTAGTTTGAAATCACGTAGTATTTTCTTATTACGGATTTTTGCGTGTACACATTTTTAATTCTAAAGTTAGTGTTCTTTTTTTGTGGAAACGATTTGACGTGTTTTTAAATGCTTCTTCCTGCAAACATATAAATTTATTTTCAGATATTTTAGAGATACAAATTCGTTGATTCTGACTTAAACAGGCATACAAAATTAATTAAATTACGAATTTTGGGAACCCAAAAACTCATTTAAAATTTGACATGTTATGTTTTCTATTTAAATATAAAATAGGTTGTTCAATTTATTTAACATTTCAATTCAGAAATTGGTAGGAGTTCAAAAAGGTGAGGAATAAAATTTTGTTATTGTTTCAAAGATTTTCTACTACCTATATCAATTTAAATTTTAACATCCATTTAATGTGTTTTTAGTAATATATCGGTTGAGGAATTTTTTGATGTATAAATTCCATTGTTATCACCTAATAGACCGTTTAGTTAGAAAATTAAAATTGGGGCTAAATCTGGAGGTGACAAAAATTCAGGATTTCCTCAATAACTATTTATTATTTTTTGGATATTCAGATTTTAAAATACTACCTATTTTCATTTCATTTTTATAACCCATATAGTCAATAATACTCAGCTTCACTGTTTTATATTTACGTTACGTTTACATGACGTCAGCAATTTATTCAAAATATTAAACAGAAATATATTGTATATTTTATTTGAAATGTATCGATTAGAAGATCTAAACTAACTATAATTCATAAAAAAATATATAAACCATTTTTCGACGTGTTGAGATATCCAACAACAGCATACAGTAACGTACTGTTCTGGGACGCAACGCTGGAACCTCGCTGTGCCAAATTTTTGTATTTGTTTTTTGTTTTTGACGTTTAATCTTAAATAATGGATTTTTTATTATTCCAATATTTTTTCTTCAATGTACTTGTTCGTATATCAGTATCTTACTCTCTATACATGACAGTAGCGACATTTTTCGGTTTAATATTAGGGAAAACGACTCAAACGATTAAACGAATAGATTAGTGCTATATTAAACTAGCAACACCTTGCTCTTATGCATCTCCACCATTCAAATAAGTATTATGATTCCCTTAACAAAAATAGTAGTATCTACAATAATTTTCCCCTCGCTTTATAAATACTGTTTTTTTATCAATGTTGTAGAAGGAAAGTTTTTAAATTCTTAGTGAAAAATAAAGTATTTTTGTGCAAACATTTAATTGAAAATATGTTTTCGGAATTTTTTTATAGTGATGATTGAGGATTTAACACCAATTAGGCTTTAAATCGGCTCGTTTTTTTCGCTGGTTTAAACTCTGTCAATAGACATTAGAAGGGTTTAAATTAATATATTAATATAATATATATATAATATATATATATATAATATATATATAATATATATATATATATATATATATATATATATATATAAATATATATATATATATATATATATATATATATATATATATATATATATATATATATATATATATATATATATATATATATATATATATATATATATATATATATATATATATATATATATATATATATATATATATATATATATATATATATATATATATATATATATATATATATATATATATATATATATATATATATATATATATATATATATATATATATATATATATATATATATATATATATATATATATATATATATATATATATATATATATATATATATATATATATATAATAATAATTCTTTAAATCTTCCTTAAATTCAGAAGGCGTTTTGAAACCCAGGTAGATTTAATATTCCCACTAAACCTTACAAACTCTTTTCTAATTAAAAAAAACTTTTTTGTTTTGTTATCTATTTCAAAGGGTATATTTGGGTTTTAAAAAAATATGGTTTAAATCTATTTCTGATTTTTTATTTCTTTTTTATATCTTTATTCAGCTTTTTATATATGTAATTCGTATTTTAAAATGTTCAGGTCACAGTCACAACAAGAGCCACCAGCCACGATTATTGAGAAAAGTGTATCTTCGCCTGTGATGTTGAGAAGAAAGGATTCCTTTAAAAAGCAGAGAAATTCGGAAGATGTTTTAAGAGATGACAATAATAGGTAGATACAAATATTAATTATTTTTCATTTAAATAAAGTGGAAACATTGACCACATAACTTATGGAACGTATATATTTTAATTGTTTTGCACCCGACTTTTTTTTGCTCAAGCTATCTTTCTTGAGTTTTTTACTTCAATTCAAAATTCACTTGTTTAAAATTTCCACTTAAATACCAGAAACAGATGACAATACTGTGGCTTCATCAAATGGTTTTAAATAAATAAAAATGGTTTAAGATCTATAATCTGAAGCCACAGTGTTACCGAAACAATTGTCATGTGTTTTTTGCAAAAGTAAATTAAGTGGAAATTTTAAACAAGCATTTTCGTTTACTTAGATTAACACCAATGTTTTTGATGAGTCCCGAAAAGAAAATAAACGCCTATAAATAAACTAATAAAATAAATTCGGACTAGTCACTAAGTGCCTTCATTATTATATTATAATTTGATTTCTGAGTTAAAAGCTAAAAAATCTGACCAGTTTGGCAATAGTGTAAGTGAAAATCGTCGTGTAATATCACATGACCGCTAGAGAATTCAAATTCAGTTTTCTTTGAGATCTGTAGAAGTTAGAGGTGAAAAAAACACTTATAAAATCACGAAATTATTAGTGGAAAAAATGACTATTACCATTGGAAAATTAAATTTCTTTAGATAAAATATTCAGATTTAATTTAGGACGCATATTAAAAATATAGAAAAAAACAAACTGTTGTAACAATGAGTAAGTACAGTGTATAACATAATTAAACTTGAATTTGTAATCTAAAATAGAACACAAAAATAGCCCTAACCTGTATGTTCAACCTTTAAAATGTCAGACACACATGTTTTAATGCCAATGCCATTAAGTATTATATAAGTTGTTCTGATATTAGTACTTCTGAACTCTGATTTATCATCTTATCGAGTAGTATTGTTCTCTAATTATGTAAGGAGTGGGCACTATTTATTAAATAACTTTACTGCATCCCTAAGAACATAAACACTACTTTTTTGACTTATATATTATCACAGTATGATAAACATGCCTATCGAAATATTACAAGTCTTTAGATTGGGAAGACTTAAAAAAATTGGGTATTGTACATGGAGTCTTACAGAGTCCTGATATTGTCCTGTTAATTCTAAAAAGTAATAAAAACTGGATAAAATACAGAAGATTTACCTTGAATCTGATCTCAAGCTTTAGCAACGTACAAGCCTCAATAAGCTCCGGACTTAATTAAAAAAATATTACTTTTAGATATGTTAAGGGTATTCCTAAGAAAAACTAACAAATACACCAATCAATCTACTCATCTACTTCGTTCGAAACTAGGCACAAAGCTCTATTCTCTGTTGCGATTATTACGAGTAGTGCATATGGTTGTTGAATTTAGTACATCTTCCAGAGACGGAGGTGTTTTAATTGCCGTTCGTAGGAGTATAAGAAGTAAGGTTCTAGCGTCTGACCTGGTATTGAAAAGCTCTTTGTATTGATTGGAACATTGTCTACTTACTACCAAGATGTCCCTTCGGGAGCTTTACCATTTTTGCTGACAACCTAGAAAGATTCTCGGAAGTTTCTTGAGTGTGAATTATATATCAGCGGTGATTTTTAATCTAACCAACGGCCAATGGTCTCGCGACCAGCTTGCATCAGTCCCTTCACTACAAGGATTCCAAATGAGGTTATGTCTCTTCTGAATCTCTCAGAAATGTGCATCTTCCATAAACTTTACCAACTTGTCTGTAATGCCAATGGCAATCATTTAGATCTGGTATTTGAGTGGGACCTTTAGTAGTTATGACTTATATTTTACCCAGTCAGGTAACCACTCCAAGGATTCTGGATTGATTGGCGACGATTTTTATAGAAACTTCAAATCCATTGCTCTGAATGTAGCGATGGACTTTTTAAAAACTTTTCATGGCATGATCACGATTTTTAATAAAATTATGCATTTAACAATAGAAGGTTTTGTCCCATTAAAGAACTATGCATCTAAAAAATGTCATTGCTGCTTTTCTTACGAATTGAAAGACATTAATAAGAAAAATGTACATACACATTTTTTGACATCTAAATTATACAGTGATTACATAGCATTTTCCGAAATTAGAGCTAAGTGTAAAATTCCTAAAAGGCAGTGCTATAAGGAAAATGTTTATTTATCTGAATCATCAATTAAAACCAACTTAAAACAATTCTAGAAGTTTGTAAATGCTAAAAAGAGTAAAGCTAGAATTCCTGTGGAAATGTATTAATGTACGATGATTATTTTTCTGAAATGTACATATAACAATCGACCATGTAATGTCAACACTCTCAATGGCACCATTCCTTTAGATTGTCTAGATAATGTTAATTTATCTCAATTTAGCATTTCTATTTCAGATATTAACTCTAAACTATCAAAGTTGGGTATAAATAAGAGTCCCGGGTTGGATAGTTTCCCTCCCAATTTGTTGAAAAATTTATACTGGCACACTGTTACATCTTTAATTTACCCCTTGCAGCTGGAATGTTTCCCTCATTTTGGAAAATAAGTAGAATGGTTCTTAAACTTTAACCAGAGTTG
This sequence comes from Kuschelorhynchus macadamiae, assembly GCA_030620095.1. Taxonomy (NCBI): domain Eukaryota; kingdom Metazoa; phylum Arthropoda; class Insecta; order Coleoptera; family Curculionidae; genus Kuschelorhynchus; species Kuschelorhynchus macadamiae. Next base: position 236,363 of record JAUTXW010003748.1, read on the forward strand.
TTAAATCCAAGATACGCTCCGGATGTAGCTCTTGTAATATATTCTGGAGTTTTTTTTCTGGTAACTATTAATTGCGTTTTGGTGTCTTTCCATCAGAATTTTCCTAGACTTGTTTCAGCAGTCCGTCCTCAACGACCAATGATTCCCATTGAGCACTCAGCGTCTTGAATGCGAGGCTTTTGCCAGAGATTTCTCTCCATTCTTGTCTAACTTCGGTACTTTTTTTCGTGCAAAATTAGTCCATAATCGGGGTCTTCTGGCTGACCTGCTCGCTATTATTTTGTTTACTACTCGTGGTGTAGCTTAATCGATAATCCTTTGATTTTTCTATAAACATATTTCTCCCGTTGATCTACCTTTTGACAGTCTTTTTTACAGGGGCGTTTCGATAAGGCATTAGTGTTTTTATGTTGTCTGCCGGGTCGATGTTTAATTTGAAAGTTGTACTGTTGTAACTTGTTTAGCCATCTGGCTAATTGCCCTTCTGGATTTTTCAGTTCCATAAGCCAATTTAATCATGTGTCCAAAATAAATATCCCATTTTGTTGAACGAAAACCAGGATTGGACTAGAACATAAAGCTGATTTCTGTCTTCTCAATACAGTGTCATATTTTGTCCAGTTATTGATAGCTTTCTCTTAAGTTAATTTATGTAGCTATGTCTGAGAAATTCTCTAGAAACCGACGGAAATATGAGCATAATCCTAAGGAATTTCGAAGTTAATGTTTGTCTGTTGGTGTTGGCCAATTCTCTAGGGTTTTGTTCTTGTTTTTATCTGCCTGAATTATATTCTCAGAAACAACGTATCCCAGAAAATCCACTTTCTTTTGAAAAGCCAACATTTCTGTGAGTTCAATTTCAAATTTGCACTTCTAAAACGGCGGTAAAACGTTTTTGATGTTTTTCACACGTCATTGAATTGGTACAAAACGGTACCGATGCTAAAAGCAGCTTTCTATCTTATCCTCTTCATGAATAGCTACTTGCCATCCTCTATTTAAATCCAGGGTGGAAAACCATTTGGATCATGACAAAATGGTTAAAGTATCGTCAATTTTCGGTAATTGATAGGTGTCCTTTTTCGTCGTGACGTCATTAAGTCTACGGTAGTCAATACAAAGTCTAGTACCTCCATCTTTCTTCGTTACAAGAACTACCGGTGCTTACTATAGACTATTTGACTCTTCAAGAACCCCTGAAGCATTTTGTTGATCTGCTTTTCAACTTCCCCTTGTTTTGTAATCCGCCAGTCAGGTGTAGTTCTAACCAAGCTAATTACGATAGTAAACGGGAAAGTAGGAGCGAAAAGTTACACGTTCCGTAGAAGCTATTAGTAATGTTTTACCTAGTAGTATTTCAAATAGAATCAATAAGAAAAATTACTATGGCAAACAAAACGATCAGCTGGGTAAACTCTGAGTTAAGAGGAAACTTAACACGTATTTAAAGTGATGCTTAGTTTAGAATAGTTTTTTGTAGAAGAAATATATACGTGTAATACATATTATGAGTGTGGACTTTTTTGATACCTCACAATATAAATTGAACCTTGGCTAAAAAGTCATATTAGGTTAAGTTCTCGTTATATATATTTGACTTGTATATGCTGTACGTTAAAGAATTGTGTGATAGATTTCTTAATATAATTGTTTGAGCTAATTGTATTTTGTTTCTTGAGAATCCAGAAAATTAAATACATTTATACTTTTCATAATTTCAAAGTACTTACTTATACTATAAATAATAAGTATATCTTAAGTATTTAAAATTTCTACCTATAAATAGACTATATAACGTTTTCTAGCTCAGGAGCTATTTCAATGTAATATTTATTATTTGTATGTTAACACAATATAAGTTATTCAAAAATATAGAACTATATGTCTGATTTTTATTTTGACATAACTACAGATCTGCTAATGTATTGAAAATGTAACTTACTATTTATTTCTCTCACCTTTTCATTAATTGATCGTAAATAAATAACACATAAAACTGTAATAACACATGCTTCATATGAATAATTGTTAATTGCAGGATGCGACAGTGTTCTTTAAATAAAAACCTAATATCAGATTACATCGGACAGTTAAGCTCATATATATTTATTCTCTTTCAGAAGAAGCGTACCTGTGTCGAAGCAACAGTCGTTGGATGTTCAGGCTTTGAAAAAGAACGAATCAGTCCCTATACCAAAAAGAACCTCTACCGTTTTTGGTGGGTATAAAAGTTTATATTTACTACTTTAAATGATTCCCTTTTTATTCCTTCTGTTTTCTTGAGTTCTGGAGCAAGTTTAATTTTGCTGCTGCTATAGCAGTTTTTGATTTCAGGAACCTTTTAAGGAAAAAAATCTATTTTTTTTTGAATATGTATAATTTATGATATATATAATTATATATTGTATTATTTCACTTTCTTAATAAACTCTTTAAATGATTCCCTTTTTATTGCTTCCGTTTTCTTGAGTTCTGGAGCAAGTTTAATTTTGCTGCTGCTATAGCATTTTTTGATTCCAGGAACCTTTTAAGGAAAAAAAAATCTATTTTTTTGAATATGTATAATTTACAATATATATAATTATATATTGTATTATTTCACTTTCTTAATAAACTTTTTAAAAATTTTTACATAGAAAAAACATTTTTTTTTTTGATAATTTAAGCAGTGTATTAAAGCGATTTGAATCAAAACATTGTAAGAAATTCTAGTAGGGTCTGACAAAAATGAATTTTGATAAAATTAGAATAAATAATATATGAGTTTGCTTTTTCTCCCAACATTTCTACAAGTTCTGGTCGTTTAATGTGAACAGGATGTTACAGATCTTAGATACATTTGATTATTTAATAGCTTCCGATTTAAAAAAAAAACTTATATTTTTTAAAATTATTTTTGATAGGAAGGGTGTCTAAGTTCAGGCATTTAAAAGGCACCACTGCCCACAAGAGTTTACATATAGAAAATATTCGAAACCTTAGTAGACAGATACCTGGTGAATGTGATGGCTTTCACGGTAAGTTATTTTTATATATAGACAAAGTGACATATTTAATTTAGCATACAAACGCTTTTAGATATGGATTAAAAGGTTTTATACTCTGGAATAATTAAAGAGTTAGTTTACGGGTTTGAATAATTAAGATCAGGAGTTTTAACCACACCATTTATGAGATTTAATTGGAATATAATAGATATTTGTGATACAGTGGGATAAAAGCTCGTGCTACGCACTGCGTGTGTTAATAACGATATATCACACGTGTATCGTACAAAATTTTATCTATGATCATTTAAAATTTTATCCGAATTATAATTTATATTTTCGTGAAAAGATTACCTATCAAATATTTAAATGCAAATTACCTTTGTTACCTGTACTTACTATACCATAGCAACCAAGTAACTAAGTTTTTGTTAGATAACATTAAAAAATAATGCTGTCAAACAATTTGTAATTTGTCACAAACTTCGGAACGGGTTTAATACATTTTCGACATGAGCGATTCAGATATTCCATTTGACATCGAGTGCTCGAAAAATCACGGGAAAAATATGAGTTGGTCTACAACCGGTATTAGAAGTGGTGTGAAGAAAAGGACATAAAAACTATCTCCATTGAGAAGGCATTCTTAGGCTATTTTAATGATCTATCCAAAATTTAAAAACCATCTTCTCTTTGGGTATACTATTCAATGTTCCAGAGAAAATGTGGATATTAATAAATACTCGCATTTAAAAAGAACGTCGGAAGGATATAGACCTACAAAATGGAAGATATTAACGAAAAATGATACTGGTGTTTTTCTGCAGGAAGCTAATGATGTTTCTTATGACGAAAGTAGCACTTATTGTTGGACTAGCAGGAGCATCTAGAAGAAAAGAGCTGACAAACTTTTGGAAAATGTGAAATATGAAGACAAAAATAGTTGCATCGTTTTTTGTAACGTCAGGAGACATTGAAGGTTTAGATATGGTGGACATTGTTTGAAATTACATCAAGTTACTCCCTAAACACGTTGATCATGGTCGTTTCTTCGTATGCTATAAGAACGGTAAATGTACAAAACAGCCAGTGGGAATAAACACTTTTGGAGGTCTTCGCTATTAGGCAACACCGGAGTGGATATTTTGACCGTGAAGAGGCAGTCAAATACAGTTGCAGAAGGATACATTGCGGCTTCGGAAGAAAACAAAAAGAAGGTTGCTTTGAGTAGACTCGGAAATAAGGAAAAACAAAAAAAACAGCCAGTGGGAATAAACACTTTTGGAGGTATGCCTAAGACTTTTGCTTTGTTTTTAAAATTATCCAATCCAGAACAATATACCGGCCACTGCTTAAGAAGGTCTTCACTATTAGGCAACACCGGAGTGGATATTTTGACCGTAAAGAGGCAGTCAAATACAGTTGCAGAAGGATACATTGCGGCTTCGGAAGAAAACAAAAAGAAGGTTGCTTTGAGTAGACTCGGAAATAAGGAAAAAACCAACTAATATCCAAAAACTGATCATATTTAATGCAAGTTCATCGCAAGTTAAGTCAAGTTCATCAAATACATCTGGTATTAATTTAAATAACACAACAATAGTTATGTAATTAATATTTACAATAAATAGTTTATAATGTTGTATTTTAAAGAAAAATAAACGTATTTTTCTTTAATTCTATCTCACGATCGTAGATAAAAATGTTTTAAATGTATTTTTATGAAAATTCTAACTTATATTGCTTGATGATGATATTCTTTTTCTAAACTTGTATTTGATGTTGTAGCTAATCCGGAGAGAGTAGCCGTTCCCTTAAGTGGTCCAGGGGGCAAAATTGCTATTTTCGAGCTAAGTAAAACTGGTAAGTGTGATCATTTTAAGATACATATATACACTAAAATGCATATAACAGTTATATACACAGGTACATATTATGAATAAATGAAAACCCATTTTAAGGTATATTCAGATATTGTTAATTTTCGCCAGTGGCGTTCCAAAAAAAGACAAGTCATTGTTTTTTTTTCAATCGTGATATTTTTTGTTTTACTAGATAAACCTACAAAAAAGTGGTCTCCTATATTTTTTTTGTTAAAGTTAGTTGTTTTTTGAGATGAATGGGGAAACAAAAGTGCTTCGTATTCATGTCTCATTTTCGTAGGTAGATACTAGATGTAATAGAAGGAAGTCACACTGGTCAAAATGGTGGGCACATTATACCGAATGCCACCAGTCGTTTAATAATTGCCAATTTTGACATTGGCAATTAAACTTCAAAGGCAACGTAAAAATGATAAAGATTATAGCAGTTACAAACAACGTTTGTTTGATTTGTTATATTATTCATATTCACGATTCACTTACGATATTTTAAATGTTTAAAGCTCGCTACTCACTTTTCGTTGCTTCGTCGATTCGTACGTATAGTGTCAAGGGGCCGGTTCGTCCGTTTGATCGTTGCGCAACAATTCCGGCTTTTGGGCGAATCATCAACGTAGGTTTTGATTTCGGCAAGCCATGCGTCCGTATCAAATCATTGGTGTTTTGTGTATTGTCAAACATTGAAAAAAATTGATGCACAGTCTGCGTAAAATATTCGTCAACGTGTTGATTCACTAATGCGTTCAAGCATTTGATTTGACGAATCGAACCGAATAGTGAGTAGCAGGCTTTAACGTTAGAAATGTGCTTGGCATTGCCAAATATGATCGAGCGTCTACAGTTGTTATGACTACTATCGAGCGCAGTGACGTCTCTACTAAAATATCCTGAGGGGTAATTTTTTCAATATCTGTGTAATTAGATAGGGTTTTAGTTTGGGTTAGACTCTGATGCGTATCAAATGGTTTATAATTTTAAAATGCTGTTTTTCGGAAATCCTGTACTTTTCATTTTTAAATAAAGCAAGTAATCATGACAAGGAACAATAACTAAAATAAAAAAATGCAAAATCAGTAGTTATTTCATTCCAACATAAGCAATAACATAACGAATAAGGAATTTTGTCACGTCGGCGCTTTACGGAGTAAAAATGAGATGATATAGTGATATTTGAAATCCTTAATCTTTTGTTTTCTGTGAAATAATCATATTTGTGAGAAATAGGAAACATTAAGGTACCATTTTCTCGGAAACTGTCATAGATAAGATGTTTTAGATGTAGAATTCTTCGTACAGTTCAATAATGCGGTCATATACAGGATGTCCTATTTAAAATAACACTTGATATCGTTTCCGGAAATATCGGAAGTGCCAATACATTTTCTTGTATACAGATTTTGCATCTAATCCAACCATACATTACCTTTAAATTTCAAATCGATAACAAGAGCCTGAAGCTCTATGAAAATGTAAAATGGCATTTTTAATAATTCTACAACAAAAAGTACACCTGAGTAAGTGGACTAAGTTCCATATTCTTTTAGTTATAGCGGGTCGTGTTAAACATTTTAATTAACTTAATTTTTTAACATAAAAAAATAAATATGGAACTTGGTCTACATACATATAGGAACTTTTGGTTGCAAAATCAGTTGAAGAATTCTTAATTACATTTTGGTAAATGTTCAAGTATTTTTGTTTTTAGGAACCAAGGGCCATTGACGCGTGGTGAAACGGTTTTTCTCATTCAGATATATTTTATAAATATAGAATGTGCAAATTTTAGATATCATCTAAACGTGCGTTAAACAATTTTAAAGGATTTAAATAAATTCACAAAAAATAAGTCTTTGCTGAGAATAGAATAATTCCAGATTCACAACATGGGTTCTTACCAGCTAGATCCATCACCTATAATTGGCTTAATTGTCTCAACAAATGGACAAGTGCGCTTGACAATAATGAACAAATATATAGATTATGCTAAAGCATTTGGCAAAATACCCTTTAAAGGCTTATTGCTGAAGTTGGAGCATTTTGGAGTTAGGGGTGCTCTATTGTCATGGATCAAAAACTTTCTGCAAGACAGAACCCATAAACAAAAATCTTTTTTGGCTTTTTCGCAACTGAATAAAAATATTTAACTTTAAATTAATTGAAGCAAATTAAAAATTACAAGTTAAAATCCTCTCAGATTCGTTTGAAGTTATTAGTGGGGTTTCTCAAGGGTCTTTTCTTGGGCCTCTGTTCTTTTTAGTCTATGCATCAAACTATTTGTCAACCCCTTCATAGCTTATGATTCACAAACAACAGATCTTCAGAGACTAGAAACCTACTACTATTAAATAAATAACAAATAAAAGGACCATAGAATTGATGCTTATTGAAAGATTTAAAAAAGATAACTGATAAAAAGTGTATATGTGAGGAAATTTTGATTGCAAAAAAGCTAGTGATTTTGATAATAGCTCGGTAAAAATCGTCAAATTTTTAAAAATATATTAGCCCTATTTTGTTGATATTAACTAAGTTATCGCAAAAGTTAAGTATTTTTCCAGAAAAAATGAAAATAGCATAAGTATCTCCAATTTTTAAAAGCGGTGAAACATATGACAGTAATAATTATTACTCAATTTCAGTTTTGCCCATATTTTCAAAAATAATAGAAAAAGTAGTACATTACAGACTAATAAATTATTTAGAGAGAGTAAAATCTCAAATTTATGGTTTCCAAGAGAATAGGGCTAATAATCTACAAGAATTACGATTAAATATTGAAAATTCTTCCAGGAATATTAGCCCTAACATGCTTAATAATGTTAGAACGCGTTTTTATGACAATCTCGGATACTGTTTAACACAGGAAGAGGGTTTATTTGAACATTTACGGTAGATTTAATTGTTTATTAGAAGTAATTTCAATTTTTGTTAATATTTTTTAAGAATAAATTTTTATTTTTTTTATGATACAAAACATATTTTCTTCACAAATATGCGAAGGGGGTTTTTTTGAACTTTTACGTTAAATGTGATTTTTTATTAGAAGTAATTTTAATTTTCGTTAACATTTTTTAAGAATATATTTTTATTTTTTTTATAAGAGAGACAAATCTTATTTTCTTCAAAAGACTGTAACAAAATAGTTGTTGCGGTCTGATAAATGAATAATTTTTAAATTATTAACCAAAAAATACGATAACGCGTAAACTCGTCGATATGCGTTGCGAAAAGCGGCGGACTGTATCCTACAAACAACTAGGCTAGACTAATTCATTCATCCATCCCATTCCATCTGATCGCTGTCAGCAGCAGTCGGGTTGACCCCGCCAAAAACTGCAACGAATAACGAACGAGACACGATAAGTCGGTCATTGGCAAATTCGTCCGCATATTTTCTATGTTCGCAGTGGCGAGCGATTTACTGTATGTGGATTTACCTGTCAATGAATATTTATTATAAAACAGCAATGATTCCAGAGTAGTCTCATCGGCTATTGCCGTCTACTACTATCTAAATAAATAAATATGTGTACGCTGCGAAAAACCTACCAGACTGTAGACTTGTTCTGCATGTTTCAAATTCACTACATATATGCATTTAAAACCAAGAATTATTAACGATAAGAATTTATATTTTAGTCAAAGTCAAAAATGCTTTATTGTCATAAGATTTGGTCTCATTGACAAAGCTGAAAAAAAATTCTCCATAATTAAAAGCTATATATTAAATAATACTAAAATTACATAATTCTGCTGTCAAGAAGTTGGAACCACAATTGCGCAAACAAAAATAAATACAAGAAATTATTAGTTGTCTAAATGCATAAACCAATGTAAAATCAGAATTTTAATGTTTATATATGAAGCAAGATAAAATAGGATGTAAAAGAGGTATAATAACAAAACAATAAAAGGCAGTATGACAATCACCTGAATTTACAAATATATATATATATATATATATATATATATATATATATATATATATATATATATATATATATATATATATATATATATATATATATATATATATATATATATATATATATATATATATATATATATATATATATATATATATATATATATATATATATATATATATATATATATATATATATATATATATATATATATATATATATATATATATATATATATATATATATATATATATATATATGTTCAGGTAGATTCTATCTACACGGATTTCTCCAAGGCGTTCGACAGAGTTAATTACAAGCTACTATTGGCTAAGATTTCAGCTTTGGGTTTCGGTGAACATCTTGTTCAATGGATCGAGAGTTATTTGCAAGGGCGGACGTACAGGGTCAGAGTTGGTGGCTTCAGGTCTAACCCAATCGCAGCCGTCTCGGGCACACACTGCTCTCCCTTATTGTTTAACCTTTTTGTTAATGACGTTTATAATTCTATACTGCTTTCTGATTTTTTGATGTTCGCTGACGATCTTAAAATATTTAAAGTGATTGAATCCACTGTCGATTCGGATGCCTTACAGTCGGACCTGGACCGATTTGTGGAGTGGTCGAGAGTAAACGGACTAGCTCATAACACTGGTAAATGTAGTTACATTAGCTTTTTTAAAGGACAATTAAAATTCAATACATATTATAATATTGCTGGTGCGCCTCTGGATAGAGTTAACACAGTGAAAGACCTTGGAGTGATTTTTGATTATCGTCTCTCATTCAGTGACTATATTAATTCAGTGACTGCTAAATCAAGCAAATTGATAGGTTTTATCCAGAGAACCAGCGGAGATTTATCTGTTAATTCATTAAGACTAATTTATTGTACTCTAGTAAGATCTGTACTAGAATATGCCTCTGTGATATGGTCGCCAAATTATGAAGTTTATAAGTATAGAATAGAAAAAGTTCAAAACAGATTTCTCAGGCTATGTGCCTATAAATTAAATATTATCATTGTTGATCATAATTATGAACACATCCGTAGTATCCTTAAGTTAGATAAATTAGCCAACAGAAGAACTGTTAACGATGTGAGCCTATTGTTTAACCTCTTAAACGGCCGGGTGAGATGTCCAGCTCTTCTACGGCTGATTAACTTGCATGTACCATATAGATCGCTTAGAAGAACTGAACTTTTTTATATTGAACACCATAATACCAATTTTGGTTTCCATTCACCTATTACAAGGGCAATGAGATTTGCGAATCAGCATGAAGAGCTTGACTTTTTTTCATCTGGCTTGAATTATGTAAAAAGAAAAGCCTTACATATTTTGAGTATGTCACTGTGATGTGATTTGCTCATCGCCACATAATGCGGACTTTCTGTTTAAATAGGTCTCAAATAGTTTCTAAGTAAACATAGATACATAGTACTTTTGTAATATAATGGGATGTACCCGTAAAATTTGCAAATAAATAAGTAAATAAATAAATATATATATATATATATATATATATATATATATATATATATATATATATATATATATATATATATATATATATATATATATATATATATATATATATTATATATATATATATATATATATATATATATATATATATATATATATATATATATATATATATATATATATATATATATATATATATATATATATATATATATATATATATATATATATATATATATATATATATATATATATATATATATATATATATATATATATATATATATATATATATATATATATATATATATATATATATATATATATATATATATATATATATCTGAGGTCGAAGGATCAAATTTACGATAACGTAGAGAGATGACGATTTTTTAATTAGAGAAAGAAACAAAATACAAGAAAGAAAAAGTTGGCCTTGGAAATTCAGTAAAAATTAGTACTACCAAAGGTTAATCGAAAGCTGTCGTTTATACATCATAAAAAGTGAAACAACCTAAAAATCATACCGTGTAAACCAAGAAAAGGGTTTACCAGCGTAATAAGAGCTGCTAGCAAATCATACATTAACTCCGATGATTGGAAGATGGTGACGATGAGTGATAGGTCCAGTTTCTGAGTGTATATTATAAAAAGTGCGAACAAAAAACTACCCGTTTATATTGCCGTATTATAAACGCATTATAGTTTAACATTAAAAATAAAAATGGAGAATATTTTATTAGGGATAATATTTTTCTAGTGTACGTATTTTAATATAGGTATTTTATTTTGTAAATATGTAAATAAATAAAATAAAAAATAAACCTATAATATTCTATTTGCTATGAAACTAGTAAGACACAATATGCAGTAACAAAAAACTAAGATGCATGATTACTACATATACAGTGTGTCCCAGATTCGCTTCTCTATACAGGGATCTCGGCGCTTATTATACCTACAGCAAAGGTTAAATGGGGAGAGTTTTAGAGGAAATTTATTGCATTCGATATCCGGCTTCAGATTTACGATCGATCAATTATTTTTGGAAATATCGGGGAAAAAACGAAAATGGCGGATTTCGTTTTTGGCCAGTATATACAGAACGGTAAATTTGACAGCTGCCAAAATGTGACATTATTCGGACACATTTTTAAGACAAATAAGATGGCGTATACGACACGTCTTCATGGTTTTTTGTTAACCCGCAACACGCCTCTACTTTCATTTTTCTTATGGCCGCCATATTGGGTTTTTCGATTTTTGGAAAGAGCCTAAAATTTCCAGTCTAGTGATATCTCACAAGTGCATTAAAGATTTTAGTATCATCGAAATATTACACTTCGTAAAGTTAGGTTTCAGTTTTTTCTAAGGAAGCCATGATTTAAAGTAATGTTAGCTATCAATGCTTTTCTAAGGAGGCCATGATTTATCTGTAACAAAATTGGATTTTGACTTTGACGTTAAGTTAAATAGTTAAATAGAAAGTATCAAAGCTGTGTTTTAATAAGTAGTAGGTACGCTTTTATCCCAATAAAATCATAAATCTGACACATAAATTGTCAAAATCTATAGAAAATGGCCGGCATTCCGTATTCAAATGAAGAAAAGCTTGACATGTTAGCTCTGTACTTTCAATCATACAGAAACGCCGACGTTACCTCAGCAAGGTATTTGGAGATGTACCCCGAACGACGGCAGCCTCATAAAACCCAATTCGGAAAAATCGTAGTTAATTTAATTAACCATAGTGCCTTCGAACAACCTAGAAGCGGATACAATAATAACAATGAAAATCGAGACAGAAACATTTTATAAGCTATCAACGAAAACCCTAGTGCATAGGAAAAAACTGTAGAACAGGAAACTAATGTGCCAAAATCAACAATACAGAGAGTTTTAAAAAAGAATAAGTACCATCCATACAAACCCATAATAGTACAAGGACTTAGGGAAACTGATTTTCCAAAATTAGAAAAATTTCTGATTTTTTAAATCATGTCTTGTGGTCCGATGAGAGCAGGTTCACGAATTGTGGAGTCTTTAATAGGCACAACTGTCATCATTGGGCTGTGCAAAATCCTCACGAAGTAGCAGAGAGACGTCTACAGATCAGATTTGGAAGTAAAGTTTGGTGTGGGATCATTGGTAAGATTAATCTAACCAATCTTTTTTAAATAGGCACCAAATGATGGTCAAATAATAATCTTTTTTTTTCTTTTAGTTCTTTAATGATAAAGAGTATAATCTAATAAAAAAAAAGTAAAACTTTCTACTCTAGTCAGTCAACTTACTTTAATGATATTGTATTACATTTTTATTCAATCATTTTGTATTGTAGTTTTGAAGAACTTATAAAAATAGAATTGGGTTCTATACATTTATTAACACTTTATCTAAATTTCCTGCAGATTTAGCTAATTCTCTAAATTTTGATTGTCTGAATTTAATGATTTATTATTACCCGGGTAGCCCAGTTCTTGCGTTATGAAAAAAATACCATATTAATCAAATGTCGAATTATTTTTCGATTTTCATTATGATTTCATTTTTGTTTGACTACAACCTAAAGGTGTAGAGGTACCTAGAGCTTTTGCTAAACCAGGTTGTACCAGCCTTACAAGCTATTCTAACGGAAGATGAATTAAGAAGAACTTGGTTTCAACAAAACAGGCTCACAATACCATTCAAGTCAGGAACTTCTTAAGAAAGCAGTTTGACGAAAGAATAATTTCTTTAAATGGTCCAATATCTTGGCCTCCTAGATCCCCTGACCTGTCGCCCTTGGATACCTCTGGGGTCACACGAAGAATGAAATCTATGAATTTGATCCCCCCTTGATCATTGAAATCCTGAGACAAAGAGTTCTGGACACATTTAGAAATATTAACCGAAATACACTTACCAGGGTTGTATGAAAAACAGTCACCAATTGTCAAAAATGTCTCGATGCAATGGACGTCATTTTGCAGATTTGTCAATTAATGTTACCCACTTACAAAGTAGTTGAAGCTCATTTAGATTTTTTAAGTCGTTATTTACGTTCATGTTGTATTGAAAATTCAATGCGTTCAATACATTACTTACTTATTAATGTAATCTTGTGACAAATAAATCATGGCCTCCTTTAAAAACATTGAAACCTAATTTACGAAGTGTGATATTTTGATGACACTAAAATCTTTAATGCACTTATGAAATATCACTAGACTGGACATTTTAGGCTCTTTCCAAAAATCGAAAAATCCAATATGGCGGTCGTAAGAAAAATGAAAGTTGAGGCGGGTTGCGGGTTAACAAAAAACAATGAAGACGTGTGGTATACGCCATCTTATTTGTCTTAAAAATGTGTTCGAATAATGTCACATTTTGACAGCTGTCAAATTTACCGTTCTGGATATACTGGCGAAAAACGAAATCCGCCATTTTCGGTTTTTCGCCGATATTTCCCAAACTTATTGATCGATCGTAAATCTGAGGCCAGATATCGAATGCACTGTTTCCTCTAAAACTTTCCCCATTTAACCTTTGCTGTAGGTATAATAAGAGCCCAGATTCCTATATAGAGAAGCGAATCTGGGACACAGTGTATAGTAAAATATTTTTTTTTTCTGAGATGTTATTGATTGAGATAAATTCCAACAACTCTGTATTACTCATGTGAGAGGCTTCCAATGTGTAGTTTTATGTTTATTTTATTTTGTTAAGGTAAGCTTCCAGATGGTGTTATTCCAACTTTGGTTCACGGTAATAACATCATGGATTTCCAGTGGGATCCCTTCGATCACCAAAGACTGGCAGTGGCCTGTGACGATGGAGTTGTAAAAATTTGGAAAATTCCCGAAAATGGACTGACTGAACCCACGAACCAACCGGAGAAGGAATTTAACGCACATGGGGATAAAATTTATTTCCTTAAATTCCATCCCACAGCAAAGGATGTTCTAGCATCTGGTAAGTCAATTCAAATTTATGGAAGAATATAGCTAACTAAATATCGAATGATTATATTTTTCTAATTTCGATAATAAATAGTTTGTGAATATTTTTCGAACAATTTAGTTATTTAGTTTAAAACATTTAATTAAAGTATTTTTGGATGGATCAATATGCCATTTATTTTTTTATATTTGCAGCAGACTGTATCATCAAAATTCAAAAATTGTTTCTTTCTCACAAGGTTAACAATGTTCAATATAATTATTTCTTAGTTAAAGTAAACCTATATGACAAAAAGGGTCAGCCTCCCAATTATAAAAAACCGTTAGCAATTACACCCAGTGGTCTAAGTACAATTGTGAGGTGGGCTAAGTGAAATATTAAAATTGGTATATCAATATTTTGATTCCTAATAGTAATCATTTTCAAAAACTATGTATCTCAAATATTCTATCGATATGACATATTTGACCCCAAATAACTTGAGGATGGTTCTAAGTAATAGTAACCAATAGAAAAATATATTTTTATTTATGTTAGTAGTTTGTTAAAATATAGATGTTAAGTTTGCCACTGATTTTTGGGGCATCCTATACATATAAAAACACTTTTCTACAAATCATGTTATAAAACCTGAAACTTATACAATTTTTTCTATCTTAAATTTAGTAGTAGGCACTGTTCTGAAGGTAATAGATAGAACAAGAATTTTTCTTCGTAACTCAAATATATTGTTCCTATAATTGATAATAAACAACTAGTATATTATTTGTAAAAACTGCATTCAACCATCTTAAAAACTACCAAACTAATTTTTACCCTTTACCTCTCCAAAAAATAATCTAGTTTAATTTAATATTTCTTTCTAGGATCTTACGATATGACAATAAAACTGTGGGATCTCGCGACGTTAAGTGAACAAATATTGCTGAAAGGACACATGGATCAGATTTTCAGTTTTAGTTGGTCACCTTGTGGCAATCATTGTGCCTCAGTGTCTAAAGACGGGAAGATAAGAGTATACCATCCTAAAATGAGTGATATGCCTGTTAAAGAAGGAAAAGGTACGTGTAATTTTTATGGTTTATTTTTGTTTGATTAATATCTACGTATTAACTCAATTGGAAGTGTTTTGGTCAGATAATGTAATAGTTAAAAACCGTTTCAATTAAATATCTGTAAGTTTAACGACTCATTGGGCAGCAGTCATAATCATATTCAGTGTGTTAAGCTAAAGCTGTGAGGCCAGGCTTAGGTACAGAGGTGAAATAATTTATTATAAATTATACAAATATTTAAAAATATTTATAGTACATCATACATTACGCCCTTTATTCCACTATTATATAAAATACATTTCAATACAATCATTTAGTCCATTCGTGTATGAAACATGTATACATTTGATGTTTTATTAAGAGATAAATACAAAATTCGTAGATGGAGGAAAAAACTCTTAATTAGGTTTAAATTTTTCTCGTGGTGCTATGACAGTATCCATAATTTCCTAGATTATTTTTAACGAAATATGTAGTTTTATTGCGATTTGTGTTCATTGATCTGCTAATGATTTTTTAGACTATATTGTATAATTTTACATACTCAAAATAAAACATTAACAAATACTTTTATTATTACGTCCTCCCTTTAATCTAAGTTATTTATTTATTTCGCCCCAGGGAGTCTTATAGTCAAGGAGTTTCAGCGTGGGGACAGGTAGTCAGAGCTAAATCTGGTCTGATTGCCAGGCTTTGTTTCTCTCCCACAAACGAAAATGACTACCCCATCGTATTTTGTATTTTAATCGGATATTAAATTATGTTTTTATTTGAATGAAAATTGATTATTTAAATTACTAAATTATTATATTTCCTAGGTCCTGAGGGAAATAGAGGTGCTCGCATAGTATGGGCTCTCGATGGTCACTACTTAGTTACAATGGGTTTTGACAAAGTGTCTGAGAGACAAATGAGCGTTTATAAAGCTACTGATTTAAACACTCCACTGAATACGGTTGGGCTGGATGTTTCACCTGCAATTTTGATTCCTTTTTATGATGAAGACAGCTCTACTCTATTCTGTACGGGAAAGGTATGTTTATGTTTCTGATTTTTTTCTATTTAAAAATGAACATATATTTTATCTGTATTTGAAAGTATTGTCAATTGAATTAGTTTCCAAGAAACGCGAATTTGTCTAAATTTGTGTTTGGATTTAGATAAAAGACTAAAAATATAATATTATTGTGTGAACAGCATTATTCAGCCAGTATGTAATTTTAAAAGATCATCGAATCTTTTTTTTTCAAGTTCAATTGACATTTTCCAGAAATTAGTTTTTAAAATAAAAAAATATTAAGTTACATAATATTCTGTTTATTTATTCACTTTTTTAAAGTATTAATTTTAGGGTGACTTGACCATCTATGCTTTTGAAATTACGGAAGAACATCCATACATTTGCCCACTAAGTCATCACAGGTGTAATTCTTTACATCAAGGTTTGTCGTTTCTGCCTAAAAACGTTTGTGATGTTCAAAACGTCGAGTTTGCTAAAGCATACAGACTCACAAATAACTCAATCGAACCTCTCAGTTTTACTGTTCCTAGAATAAAGACAGAACTGTTTCAAGATGATTTATTTCCTCCAACAAGGGTAAGTATTATTTTCGTCGTTTTGATTGGTTTATCCAAAATAATTGTATTAATTTTTTTATTTATTTACACTACCTTACAGGGCAATAGTCCTATTATACACAGCAATGTCAAGATATGCAGACAAAAGTTTCCGACAGTACCAATTATCAAATATTTAACACATTTAATTATAATTATTTAAAACAAATAGATTTTAATTTTTCACATTTACAATGAAAACTTATGAAAGCGTAGGACCACAAAAATTTTAAAAATATTTTTTGTTAAATTTCGAACTAGATAATTAAAAGAAGTTAGATTAAATGAAGTTGGGCCAAGACTGGCTGGCGCGAGGCATGGACAAGAAAAATACAAATGAGGAAACTATTTTAATCGAGAACGTATCATCCGAGATTTTCTCAAATCGTCACGTTTCAGACTTCCTAGATTCCGAAAAACATGTTTTATTTTCTCCATTCCGTCGACCTGTCGGTATGCATTGGTAAAAAACGACACCCGAATAACTTGAAATTTTGGTCAAACATTAAGAGTCATAGGGGGATGACATGGTTATATTTTGGTAAAAATCCAATAAGTTGGAACAAAATGGCGGCCTAATAAAATGTAAAAATAATTACTAAAAAACTGCTTATCCAATTTACCTCAAATTTTGCATAAAAATCAAATATATGGACAAAATGGTAAACTTTTTTTGAGAAGCCATTATTGTGGCATGAAATGGCGACTTGATGATATGTTTAAAATATCGGTATCAAAAAATTACTTATCCAATTGAATTAAAATTTTACACAAAAATTAAGTGTGGAACAGGATGAACTGGTAAAAGTTTTAAACAAAATGACGGCCTAATAAATCTTTAAAAAGTCGGTAATATTAGTAAATGTCATAATTGATTTTTTATGAAATATGTTATAAAAAATAACAAAATGCCACTACTTACAATAAATCCTAATTATTTGGTAATAACTTTACACATTCTATAAACTGTAATTTATTTAAATTTTTAATTTATTTGTTTTTTTAATTATTTTTCATAACATTAGTTATATAGTCTGCAAAAAATAAATTATTTCCTTTATTATTTTCCTCCATAAAAAGAGGGTTTTATTCCAGGAAATGGAATTTAACCGAGTAATTAAACATTTTATTAGGACGCCATTTTGTTTTTTCATATGGGATTCACACTAAAAATTTACTTAGTCTGTCCCTATTTAATACTTTTTTTTGTGAAAAATTTGTTACAGTTATATTTGTCATATATATCGGTCAGTACATATAGCACTAAAATTCAAAATAAATCTTCGCTTAATCACTTTCATTTTTAAGTATTTAAAAGAAATAATGCTAGTTTTAGAAATTTCTTGTCACTAACAGCTGGAACCAAAGTACAAAATTAGAACCTTGTCTGAATTTACTTTATTTTTGATAGAGCAAATTTAATATACTTTCACATATTATATGGTATTATCATATGATTACTGTTTTATACATAAAATTCACTTTAAGTTATTGCACTTGATAGGAATTAACATTTTTAGTATTCTGTAACTGGAAGAATGGGTCAACAATAGTATAATGCAACTAAATAAAAGTAAAATCCAAGTCACATATGTTTCTGATAAGCTAATTCAATAGAACGTTCAAAAAATGTACCTGTATATAGTTTTTTTGTGTTAGTTTTCATTTGTTTATACCAATTAGTTCAGAGGAATTTTGTTGTTTACGTGTCAAATAGCATTTTGTTTGGAAATTTCACCAGCATTTATGTTCTTTAATATTTTGGTTCACTATTATGCGTTAAATAATAACGTAAATTTATTAATTTTGGTACGTCCTTTGAGAACTAAGAAGATTTACTCCGTTATTATTTATCAGCTGACATGCTTTTACTCGGGGTTATAATAGTTCATTTCAAAAACACGTGCTTTCAATCGATAGAAAAATGCAGTCGAAGTAAGCATAGAAATGAAAGTATTATCTCTCTTTTTCTTTCTTACTTGTCTTTGATTTGACATATCAGCGAGCTGATACTACTACATTTAGATGGTTGTTCTTTGGGGAAAATACAGGGTAACTTGGATTAGTTCAGGGTTAATAATATATTTAGATCTCGTTCCAGTACTCGTGGATAGAATGGGATAGAAAGCTATTCTGTTTGTTAAAAAGTTGATCTGGAATTTGACAAGTTAATATTTGGATAGTTTAGGGTATTTCTGTACCAACATCACTTTGTTGAAATCGAGAAAGTTATTTTTCATAAATAATGTTTCGAAATGTAGAAAAGGAGATGTAGATTTAACATATTTGGTAATACTGTAGTGGTGGAAGCCATTTGAGGAGATTAGAGGAATCCGGTTTGACGAAGTAAAGTTGAAGATTATGGTTTGGTAAAATTTCAACTTTATGGCCTACAAGGCGATTTTTTTGTCTTAATTATTTCCACGTGTGACTAACATCGCTCATCTTAACATTAGTGCTCGTCACGCATTTTTTGAGGTAAGAGTTTTATATTGTTGTATTAATTGTGTGAAGTTTTGTCTGTCTGGAATTATATTCAAAACTTTGTTGTGGAGATTTCTCTACATGGGGCAATTCATGTTTCAGAGTTTTTTATAAGGTTGTACTTTTGAAGTTCATTTGAGCCTGTTTTTTTTTTGGGAACTTTAAATACTAGTTACTAGCATGTACGTTTGTTATGGTTTCCTAACTGCTACTGTCCTACCGTCTCCGTAGTTGAGCTGTAGGACATAGTGATCAGCACTTGGATGTTGCCTGCCTTATCACCATTATCACAGTCCACACTAGAGTATTAAGCTACATAGTATAACATTTGGAAATTTAATATAATTTTATAGAAGTGATAAGTATGTTTTACTTTCTTTGGGATTAATATTTGTTCCGAAAGGGGTCATACCTTATTCATTGGTTCATATTAACCAATTAACTTTAATGTCTCGACCAGTTTAGTTGACCAAATAATTTTTTTATACTCTGAATGAACAAGTATCTTCTTTAATATTCACATGACTTATTACTATATCTTAACTAAACTGTTTATGCATATATTTTAAATATTGGTGTCTAGTGAATATCATATTATGCAGAATTCTTGTAAGGCGGTCGGCTGCGTAGCGCTACAAGTATACTGCAATTTTATTGGTAAGGTATTTAAAACTAAGTCATATGCATTGTATAGATATTTATTGTTGTGCTACTCAGTCCGTTGGCTAATCAAAATTTAATTTCTCTTTAAATACTTAACCTAACAATTCTCTCATGTACACGTCAATTATTTATGTTAACTATAATCAAAATTTAGAATTTTAAAGAGGGGTATTTTATTAGGATATAAAAGAAAACAATTTGTGTCTTTTCTCTTATCCAGTAACCTAACTGATGTTATTTGAGGTTTTTGTAGATAGAGATAACAATTAACTGAGATTTGTTTTATATAATCAATTAACTGACAAAGAGTTTCTGAGATTTTGGGCGAATCTTATCATGGGAAAAGAGGAAATTTCTTTATTTGCCTTTCCTCTGTGTTAGTTCGTTTTTAGCCTGGGAAGCTTTACTGTCAAATTTTTTTGGTACTTTTAGTAATTTGATCCTATAATTTAGATTACGTATAATTAAACTTAATAATTTAAGGAGGGAAAACTTATTAGGATTTTAAACTAAATATTTGATTAATTTTTATCTATATCTGGTAATAAAGAGTAAGCTTCTGGGTTTTGTATTTACGTACCCCAAGTCAAATAATTTAGTTATAATTTCAGTTATTGTAATTATAAATGAACTCTGTTAGGGACAACTTAATTTCTTCACTTCTTGTTGGGATCCTATTAAGCTTTCTAATCATTTTTTTTCCTTCAGAACATTTTTTTGTTGGGGATATGCCTCGAATATTATAATGTTTACTTGAACAATAAATGTAATTTGTTCCAACGTGTTGGTTTTCAATTGGCAAAGATTATTATTTAGTTATTGATAGTGGTTAGATTCGATACAAGTATTTTTTCCAAGTTTTATTTATTCTAATTATAACTTGGTGGTGCTTAATTTAAATATTACGTCTAAAGTAAGAAGAAGAATCTGAACAAACCCGACTAGAGTTAGCAATAGTCATTTTTAGGAGACAATATTGGGCGTTTTTTGGTACTGAATTTCTAAATATTTCATAAGGCAAGTTTGTTCCGCCATAATGGGTTTACATAAAAATATAACAATTTTATCCCTATATCACGCTTTATTTTAAAGTCCATTGGATAAGTAGTTTCGTAATTATTTTTTTGCGTTTTGTAACCCTGCCATATTGGATTTTTACCAAAATTTCATCCAACTATGACCCTGACCCGACGATAATCGGATAAGTAGTTTTTGAGCTATGCCGCATACAGGCAGAATGACAGACAAACCGATAGAATGACGGAAATGAGAGAACATGTTTTTCGGGATCCAAGACCCGGAACGTCAAAAATCTGCAGGGTGATATTCCCTTTTACGAGGGAAGTAAAGATTACAAAAATATTAAGATAAAAATAAATTAACAACAAATAAAAATCATATACTTACTGGAGTATCAATGCAGTGGTTTTATTTATGTTCGTATGTACAAATGTATTACATATATGTGTTAGATCTGAACAAAAAAAAGTGGTGATGATCAAGAATGTGTTTGTTTCAGTCTGAATGATTGTTAGAGATGGGAATAAAACAAATTCGCTATGTAAAAGAACGGTAGCTTTCGGCTTGAAAACACGGTAGGATTTTCTCTCGTAGCACGAGACGAGAGATTGGTCTCGTGTCTATTGAACATAAAAAACCTGTATTTTTTATTTTTTTACTGTCAAATAAGACAAATTAAAAGAAAAACAAAAACTGCGCTGCTTTTGTAAACTGATACCAAAACATTAAGTATATTTTTAATGCACCTCAAATCCTCAATGTCTTGTATCTTTCTTAAAACACAACTTATTTAATCTGTAATACGAGAATAAACACGGCGTTTCTTTGTCTTTTATGGTAACCGTTTATTAGAGCTTTAGATTGACAAAATCGCAAAATTAGAAAACAATAAAATTTTTGTTTTATTATTTGGCTGATTTTGCTCTTTAATTTTATGTTGAAAATTTTGTTTTTATTATTTGAGTTCTATTTCGAAATTAAGTTCCAGTTTTTATCTGATGTTTTACAGGTTGAATGTTACTTTTGTTAATTTATTATACAGGGAGTATATAATAATAAATACAAAAATATATAAATTATTTTTTGTGAAACCCTTTTAAATATTTTTGTTCTGATGCGATTTTTAAAATGTAGAAATATGGATCCTATATATCTTAAAAATTTAAATAAAAGAATTACTAACAACGTAACAAAATAAACTGAAATGCGTTATTTCCCCTTTTTTACTACTAGTAAAAATTACCTTGATCTAAAACGTCTCACTATTCCGGGAAAAAAGGTTGTCGATCGGCACCATTCGAAACTAGAGGCTAACTCTCAATAACTGATCTTCCAAGCGTATATCACATATGCTCAGTGTAATTTTGGGCAGGAGGCAGCGACGGTAAAGGCAATCGTTATATGTAGGCGTTAGATCAGCGTTGTCACCCAGATTCCGGCGGTTATTTTGAACAATATCGTTAATGTAATTCAAGATGGCGACAAGTGAAGATCAAAATAACGCGAGTGCGATTAAAACGTTCTTTGAATGTTGTAAAACGCGCCCCTGTAGTTACATGGTGTGCATTGAGTGTGGGAAATTCTTTCACCGTTCCTGTGCATTAAGAGATTTTACAGGAAAAGTCCACAAAATACAAATACTCGACGAAACGAGATTGCTATGCTGTAAACAAAAATTGTCGGGAAAAGATCAAAACATCGATCATCACAATAAAATTGCAGAGCAAGGTGCTGAAATCACGCGTTTGTTAACAAAAATAAACTTAATAGAAAGAGAAAATGAGAAACTAATTTCTTCAGAAAAGCTCCAGTTGCAAAAAAATCAAAAGGTAAACATTGATAATATCGACATTGAGGTTACATATCTTAAAAAATTAGTTGAGGAAACCACAGATAAAAATAATATTCTAAAAGAAAACAATCGTCTGCTGTTAGAAAGGACAAAACACTTGGAACAAGAACTTGCGCAACAAAAAACATCCTCGTCAAAATTGAGTAATAAATTTGAACGTCAAAACGACGAACCCTGCCATGATCAACTCCAGCTTCTCCCAGATCAGGTAATTCCGGCACGTGAGAAAACTGTCAGTGCCAACGTCAACCGCGACTGCCCTCTATGGAGAAAAACTGAAGGCACGAAAGCAAGTGAAGTTAGCAACCAGAAACTGGCACCAACAACGTTCAATAACGCAAAAGTTGACGTAACAACAGAGAAAATTTATCAGGTATCAACTAATACATTAAAAACATCGCAGGAAGCGGCAACACCATCGGCAGAAAGTGTGAAGAGCAGTTTTGATGATGGATTTGAGAAATATCAGTCACGAAAACAAAAACGTCAAAATCGGCAAGAAAATGATAGCAAAAAAAGTGATGGAAAGAAAAATTTTAGGAAAAACATTCGCTACGGCACAAGAGATTGCGAAAATGAATTTGAATCCACCAAGTCAAGTGGAGATCAGAAGATTTGGCTATTTTTATCCAAAATAAAGGAAGGAGTAACTGAAGAAGTGGTGAAAAACCATGTAATTAAACATACCGGAGCCTCTCCTGAAGATGTACAAGTAAAGCAATGCCAACGAAAGAAGCAATTATCAAATAAACTAACACATGGTAGGTGTAAAACCAGAATTTAAAGACATTGTGTACAGTGAAACCTTTTGGCCAAGAGGAACTGCATATGAAAGATTTAATTTTGCTCTTGGGCGAAATTTTTTAGACAAAAACTAAACAGCTGTAGCAGTAAGTCAGCTATACAAAATATAATTGAAAAAACTAACACCGTGATTCTAAGTGAACCTAAAGGAAGTAATGAACCAGATTCATTTTCAGTTTTTCATCTAAACATACAAAGTGTAAACAAAAAACACCTAGAATTAGAAGTTGTTCTTTCTATTATAAAGTCAGATGTATTTTTTATTTCAGAACATTGGTTACCCAGGGAAGATATAGTAAATTTAAATTTTAATCATTACACTCTGACCAGTTACTCTGCAAGAACAGCACATAGGGGTGGGGGTACCGCCATCTATTCAAAAAATCATTTGATAATCTCAAATATTATAAGTGACAGCACACCAGTTGAAAAAGACTGTGAGTTTTCTGTATCCGAGATAAAACTTAATAAAACAAATTACATATTTATTAGTATTTACGGATCTCCAAATGGAGATATCAATATCTTTCTCTCAAAAATTACAGAATTACTAGATGAGATATACTGTCCTAATAAATACATTATTATAGGTGGAGTTTTTAATATAAATTTTGCCCAGAACAATCAAAATACTTCATCTGTGCTAGATCTTTTCTGTAGTTATAGCCTAAAGCCCCATGGGGAAGGAATGACTAGGATTACTGCTGTTTCTAGTTCACAGATTGATAACATCTTCAGTAACATATTGGATGAGGATTTGTTAAACTGTTCTATATACATAACAAATATCTCTGATCACTATGGTCAAATCTTAAATTTTAATATTCCAAGACAAGTAAGTAAACAGAAATTTATTAGAAAACGCTTTTTCACTCATCAAAATATAACCGCATTTACTAACTATCTAAGAAATGAGGACTGGGAGGCAGTATTTCAGGCCATAAATGTCGATGAAAAATATTTAACTTTCTTCAACATATTCTATTATTACTTTGATATATCCTTTCCAATTACAACTTCCCGATCCAAGGATTCCCATCAGAATTGGGTAAGTGCTGAAATAAAAGAATACTCTGCTTATATCAAGGACCTTTATGTTTGGTATAGGCAAACAAATAATATGGTCATCTATAATCAATATAAAGCAGAAAGAAAAGAATATAGAAAGTTTATATCAAATTATAAAAAATGTGTTAACGATAATAAAATATCTAATTCTAATAATAAGGTTAAGTCAGCATGGAATATATTTAAGGTTGAAACTAACAAAAAAATATCACATGCTAAAATCTCATTAAGTTCTGGGTTAGAGGGGACTACAGAAGATCCCTTGGTTATTGCTGAACTGTTCAGCAAGCACTTTAACACACCTGTCAATACTCATAAAAGCTCTAAAGAGCAACCTAAAATTAGTCAGAACCAAACTCTATTTCTCACACCTGTAGATGAATCTGAATTATACAGAATTATGATGGACCTTCCAAACAAATTTTCTGCCGGACTTGATGAGATACCAGTATGCATTTTGAAATATGCAGCCGAGTTTGTTTGTACTCCATTGGTCAATACAATGAATGAGAGTTTCATATCTGGTATTTTCCCTGCAAAGCTGAAAGAGGCAAAATTAGTCCCTATTTTTAAAAAAGGAAAACGACATGAAGTAAACCACTACAGGCCGGTGTCACTATTGTCATCGATGTCAAAGGTTTTTGAAAGAGCAATATATACAAGATTAATGAGTTTTTTACATAAATACAATATCCTAAGCGATAACCAATATGGCTTTAGACCAAGTAGATCTACAGAAATGGCAGTTTTTAAAGCAATAACCTACATTACAGAAATGGTAGACAGGAATGAAAAAGTCGCAGGCTTGTACTTCGACCTTTCGAAAGCTTTCGACACCATTGATCACCAGCTATTGATGGCCAAACTAGAGGCATATGGACTGAGAGGAGCAAGTGCCGCATTATTAAGTTCATATCTCGCAGAAAGACAACAGTGTGTCTGTGTCACTGAAGATGGCAAGCAATATTTCTCAAAGGCTATTGAAATGAGGCAAGGTGTCCCTCAAGGCTCAATATTGGGTCCCATTTTGTTTTTGCTGTATGCGAACAGCCTCAAGGATGGATTTCCCTCGGGACTGGTGTGTCAGTATGCAGATGACTCATCCGTAATGCTGGGATATGGCTCCGTGGCGGAGTTGTCTGGGGGATGTTCGAGTGCAGCGGAGCAAATGCAGAGATGGTGCCAGAGTAATTGCCTAACTTTAAATGCCGATAAGACTGGTCTACTAACATTTGAAAAAACATCATTAAAAAGCTACTCTTTATATGTTAAACTGAACGGTAAATCTATCCCTGAACTTAACAGCATCAAGTTTCTGGGGGTCATCATTGATCCGACTTTGAGTTGGGAGGTTCATACCCAGGCTCTTCAATCTAGGTTGAATAGCTTTTGCGCTTTAATACGCAGAATTAGAAATTCACTCTTCATAGAGAGTATTCGCATTTTCTATTTCGCCTGCGTGCAATCCATCATAAGCTATGGTATTGTATTTTGGGGTTCCTCAAAATATGCTAATAATATATTTAAAACACAAAAGCGTATCATCAGATGTATTCTCAGATTGCATCCTCAAACATCTTGTAAACCTCATTTTAGTAGTCTGGGTATTTTAACAGTACCATCACTATATTTCTTGGCACTGGTAATGTTTGTAAAAAAAATCCTCATCTATTCTATACCAACATAGATTTTTATTCTGAATCGATGACGGTTGTAACTAGAAACAGACATGGTCTTAGTGTACCCTCACACAACTCAACCTTTTTCGAAAGGGGCCCTTACTATCAGGCTATAAAAGCTTTTAAGTCACTACCAAACAATATATCAAGTACTGCAAGTACTAATATGTTCCGCAAGCCTGTGATAAGGTACTTGCAGAGTAAGTGCTTTTATTCATTTAAATTTGAATTTTAATTACCATTACGAAAAGTTTTTTTATTGTATCTATTTTATTTTATTGTATTTACAATATTTTAAGTTTAAGATAAGTATAGAGATCTTAGTGCCATTTGTAATTTTTAAAAAAATTTTAATCTGTAAATTTATAAAAAAATTTTAATCTGTAAATTTTTGTGTCAAATATTAAAATAATTTATATACATTGGTATGCAAGTCGTAATCCACTTTTTTTGTTGACGTTTCTTTGTCATTGTAAAAAATGATTTTGTTGGAAATAAAGATATTATTATTATTATTATTATTATTATTAATGATGTCGTCTGTAGCATTCCATTCAGGCCCCTATCGCATATGTAGTGGTCCCAAAAAATATTCCGCAAATATCTCTAATAAACAGTATCAATTGATTTCTCAAGTTGCTAACCCAGAGGAGCTGAAGGCTCTGTATTCCTTATCAATCGCCATACACTACATACAGTTAATACAATAGCTCTTTTGTTACATAGCTAAAACTTAAACTATTATTTCTTATGTATAAGTGAGGTATTTAATATATGTGCAGTGCTGTTTTATTACAGTCATTGGGTTGCAATTAAAAAAAAATTTAATACACTTTAGGATATGTAATACAATACCATTGTACTAATGAGGGCGCGCCTTTAATATTTCGCTTTTCTTTCACGCGCTATTTTATTTTAGTCGGTGTTGGTAAAAATGTTAAAAGGGCGTTTTTAAAACAGCGCCTTACTCTTATAGCCAAGGCTGTGTTAACTACTTGTGGGCTCTGGGGCTATACGTATTCAGAGACCCCGAGCCGCGCAAGTGTACTTTATAAAAAAAAAGGTCATGGGTTAAGTATTTGGGGGCCCCGTGACCACCTTTGAAAACAACTGGTGACTATTGATCTTGGTTGAAAAAAGATTGATCATTACATACAATTAATCGACGCCCGCTGGTATGTGATTAATATTGTCAGTAAACTGTATTGTCCATTTCACGTAAAAAATACTTATATTTTTTATCACATATATCTACAGAATATATTCCTGGTTAAGATGTATATTAAAATAAAATATTCTTACACTTCCCAATATATTGTATAGTGATTTATTAAATATACATTTTTTAATTTTTTTAAAAACTTGTATTATAAATACAAATAATACAAATATATTTTACACTGAAATTCCTAAGTATAACGTTAATTAATAACATAAGTACCCGTACAAATATTTTTAAATTTTATAAATGAGTTTCACAAATTTTACATTTTGTACATACCTCGGGCCTGGCTGACTACTATATTCTTTATATGCAATATATAACCTGAATAAAAAGTTTCAGATTTTGTAAATCCATTTCATTAGTTCGAGATGTATGACAATGACTTTTTTCCTATTTTGGGTAGGGGAATTTGCTCGAGAACGTTGGCAGTTGAATTCCCCAACAATCTGTATTCTTATACAGTTTAAAAAAAGGCTGTTCAGCAATTGAAAGAATAAACTTCTAAAGCACATTATTAGCGGAAACTTTCTAAATCGACCATCTCGATAAAGCACGTATTTGACTTAATCAGTAGATATTAAAGCTAGACTGTGGTCAATTATTAATAACTGGGACATATAAGAGTAACACCAACCAAAATGAACAGCTAAATATTCTTGCAGAGGTGGAAATAGGGAAAATAAATACACCGTCAATATTTTGTTATTTCTCAATGAGTTTATG
Source organism: Kuschelorhynchus macadamiae (assembly GCA_030620095.1). NCBI lineage: Eukaryota > Metazoa > Arthropoda > Insecta > Coleoptera > Curculionidae > Kuschelorhynchus > Kuschelorhynchus macadamiae. The sequence continues at coordinate 264,781 of JAUTXW010003748.1, forward strand.
TTGAGTTTGATGGCTAATCTTTATTTAAATTTTCCTTGATTCGGCTCTTAAAAAACTTAATAAAGTATTTGGCAGTTCGTACTGGTTATTAGATTTTTTTTTATCTATAAGCAGACCATTAGGCTGAAGACCTAAGTACTGGGTAACGTGGTTTTGCTTTAAGTAAAGAGAATTAGATGATTTAAACTAGTTTCTATTCCGATTTTTATATATAGATTATTTTAGGTAACTTGGATACCAGCATGCGCTAGCACTGATTGGTTCAGTGGAAAGGATAAACCTGTCCCAAGAATTAGTCTAAAACCCGAGGGAATGGAGTCTTGTAAGTATTTGAGATTATTTTAAATTTTTTTGTTAATGACACGTTAACTAGGATAAAATAACTTTCAATTGATTTTTCGTTAATTCTAGAAACCTCTATCTTAAAATATTAGATAAGGAAAACCTACGGAAAATTTAGTTAGAGATACATAGTTAATTTATTTCTATTTGGTTAATGAATCGTGCTTGTCATCTAATTTGATAGAAATCACTCAATTTATCTATGTTTAACGCCATGATTGGGACTTCATATAGTGCCTCGGATTTTTTTCGTGTCTGCAATTTCCTACGAATTTTCTAAATTATTATAAAATTTGGTTATATTGAATAAACATTTTGCTTTTTTTAAAATTTCGAGATATGTATTTATTCATTCCTTTTAGTGTCAGAGTCTCAACTCAACCAAGAAAATAGGCCCATAAATAAATCGGCCTCCAGTCCATTCATCGCCACTTCAAAACCTTACAGCAAGTTGGCGTGGAACCCTGAATTATCAACGCAAACGAAAAATAAACAGGAAGAGGTAAATCTGATTAGAAAAATTTGATTATAAAAAATTATAGCGCAAGGAAATATTCGCCATAATAAACCTTACTGTAGGAAATATACCTACAGTAAGAAAGATTTTTTTTTTGAGGACATTTGTATATTTAGCCACTGCCAAAAACACATCACAGTATAAGTTTCTTGTCATAATTGTGCGTAAAATTATGCGAGCAGTGATTTTTTAAATATTTAATAATAACTATACATTTATTATTTCCAATCAAGATTTCCATTTTATAATATAATCTGAAATAAACTAAAACTAAAACTACTAACTAAATCCTGACAGAAACAAAAGGTCCACTCAGTATCCCACTAGACAGTAGGCGCTGCTGAAACTTGACAATTTAATTAATGTTTTATATAATATACAATATGAAATGAACATTAACATAATATTAAGAAAAGTAGTTTCACAAAAGTTAGAACTATCCTAAATAATCTTGTTTATAAAAGTATGTGCTGTCTGTATTAATTAAACTAATGAAGTCTAGAGCATAATAAGGAGAGGGATTCAAGTCTAGAGAAGAGAACTTAACTTATGAATTGTATATACTTTTCTTTGGGCAAATAGACCAAATATTGCCGAAACTCATCGGGAATATCGCATGTGATATTGCGATAGGTAAGACAGTTGTGCTTGTGAAACCAAACTACCTGAACATGCAGCTTAATTAGGCTTCGTGTTCAGATAATCTGGTTTCACATTCAAAACTGCCATACCTATTAGAGGTGAATTTGAAGGTGTTTGACCGATCGCGGTATAACCTGCGATATTCATAATGAGTTTCGGAAATATTTGCTTTATTTGTAAAATAAAACTACACTATTTTAAATGTTTCTTGAGTTGAGTGTTTCATAATATAAAGAAATTAAACTAAATAGATTCGTAATTAAAATATTGTTTAGTTTTGATAATCATCATTACTTGCACTGGCACACTAGTTTTCTATGTACACCTATTTTTTTTCCTTTGATGTTAGATATTAAAAGAACGGTTAGAGTAAATATATGTATATATTGTTGAAATCGGGAAATTAAAAGGATTCCAATAAAAAAAATAAATAAATTTTGTTTTAAAGAACACAACTTGGTATTTTTTGACAGATTTACGCTGTTCATTTATTTACTCTGACAAAAAATTATGGCGGTAAAACCCTACAACCTTTACATTTAAAGTTTTGTTCTTTCTCTGAAAGTAAAAGATGAAGGGAGGGCGCAACATATAAAGAGACACCCTGTACGCCAAAATTATAGCTATATAGCAACGACATTTTCGTGTGCAACATTATTCCCAATAAAATTTACCTAGATGTAATTATCATTAACCTAACTGAAGATAATATTTATTGCATAATATCCGAGGGGCGTCTCATTCCAAAAAATAAACCGTACATCTGTTTCGAAAATCACTATATTTTGGATGATATCGGGGAAAATCATTCGATTTCACATGAATTCTGTCGAAATCGTTTGACTTCGTATGAAATAACTTGATTTCGGAAGCAGCCATAAGATTTCGGGTCGTTTTGTAATTTTCACGGCAGATGGGTCGTTTTATTTACATGTTGTAACGCAAAGGAATGGTGATTCTTTGAGTAATAAGAAAATGTTCTCGTAGATATAACCTAAGCTGGTTAGAGTGTAAGGTTTAAGATAATTAAAATAAAAAAATCAATTTTTTAGAATTTTTAACTGAACACATGGCATAACAATATGATAATTGGCTATTGTATTTTTGTCTTGCAGCGCTTCTCTTTCTAGATATAATTTAAAGAATTTTCAAAAATATAATTAATTGTTTTTAACAAGAAATTTATAAAAACTTTCTTATAAAATTGTCCAAATTTTCCAACAAATAATAAAAAACAGATACCCGCCTTTAGTGGTACTATAGATGTAGGTCGATGTTTCAAATGTGCAAAATGGTTTTGTTTATCATATGCCAAAAAATCTAAGAAAGAACTCTCTGAATACAAGAAGTAAACAATGTTATGGATTTCAAACGACAGATTATTGATATTATAATAACAAAATAAGTTACTAGAAATTACTGTTAATGATTTTATCGAACATCAAAATATTTTAATAAAAAAATTAAATTTATTTGAAAATAATATCACAAATTTGAAAAAAAAATAGACAAATTACAAGAAAAATTGGACATTTTAAGGCAAAAATAAAATCAATATGATAATAACAAAAAAGAAAGGCAGTTAACTTATTCACATATTTTAAAAAATGAAAAACCGAAAGTTATTACCAAAAAAATGTATCAATTCTGATAATTAAGCCAAAAAAAATCACAAACAGGTAACCAAACTAAGGAAGTTCAAAGGCAAGTTAATCTATTAGAAATAAATGTTTCTGTCAATAAATTCAAGGATATTAAAATCGGAGGGATAATTATTAATCATTAAAATTCTCGAGAGGAAATCGAAAAACTAATGACATTAGATAAATTAAAACCAGTAAATTATGATATTCAATTCTCAAAATTAAAATGCCCAAAAAGATGTATTGAAACATTACACAAAAAATATATATTATCACGAAGCTAAAAGAACTCACTTATTTGAATAACAGAAAACGATATGGTCAAGATCCTGATATTTCGTTTGAACAACTTCTACGTATATTTGAAATTAATTAAAATGTAAAGTAAAAAAAGATTCTAAACCGTGGTTTTCGGAAGTAATAGCAAATATGATTATAATACGAGATAAACATTATCAAAAAAGAAAAAAAAATAAGAAATTTCCTGAAAATATTATGTATAAAGAAAATTATTTAAATTACAATAAGCTAGTAAAAAAGAAAATAAGAAATGCAAAACCGAACATCTTAAAAAACTAGAAAAACGAAAAGTTCAAAAAAAAGAAAACCAATATTGACTGATTGGTGATCTCAATTTCAAAGACGATAAAACTGAAGACCAGCAGAAAATATGCGAAGAAATAAATAATTACTTTATTCATATTGGAGAAGCTCTATTTAAATATTTCGGTAAAAATTGTTAAATCTAATGTGATACCAATACTGCTACATGTTGTAAAATTATCATTTAAAAACCGCCAAATTTACAGAAAAAATGAAAATAGCTAAGGTTTTCCCAGTTTTTAAAAGTTGAGAAAAATTGTGTTATAATAAATATCGATCTGTTTCTGTTCCCCCTGTATTTTTAGGAATTTAAGAAAAAATAATGAATTTAAATTTATCGACAGACAGAGAAATTGTAGCGCTTCATGTAATATTGTTTGTATATTATCTCTGGATCTGTGTAAAGCCTTTGACCCAGTAAACCATATAATTTTATTAAAATTGATTAAAGGATTAACTTTAAAATCGAAAACAATTCAAAATTTCAGTACTTAATTTCAATTTGAGGATCTGCTAAATATACTAATTTAACGCCATTACAAAAATGAAAAAAATTCTTTTGGAAATTAAGTTATTTTCAATTTTGTTGACTGTATTACGTATTTGTTTTTTTTTAATTATTTAACTTTTTATATTTTGTATGTTACCTAGGGTTGGGAGATGCAAAATAAAAAAGTAATAATAAAAAATACACGCAAATGTCGAATTTTAGTAAAATTGCAAAAATGTTAAAATTAGTCCGCCATATTGGCGCCGCCATTTTGAATTTGTAAATGTTGACTAAAAAGTCATAACTTGCACTCTTAAATACCCCAAGACACCGTTTTCAGTCGAATCTACACAAATAAAAAAATTCGACGGTCGTGTTGGCGCCATCATTTTGAATAACTAAATGTTGATTAAAAAAATAGGATTTTTTATATGCGAAAGTGTTTCGTATAACTTTGTATGCCGGCACACTTTGAAATTAACCCATTACATGATTTGAACCAGACGTGCAATCAGGCGGGTAGTGAAACCAATAAAATCTTGGTAAATACATTTGATATTATCTTTTATATTTATATTTGCAGATGACGAGGTTTCAACATATAAATATATATCAAACAAAAAAATGTCTAGCCTTGAAGAAGAAAAAATATTTTAATAGAGCAGCTTATCGATGAACAAGAACGATCAAGGAAGATGGAGAAAGAATTAAAAACTTAAACCGTGAAAGAAATGCTGGCTAGTTCAAAACGCTAATATTTGTATTATTGGTCCTCCGCTTCGCACAGCAAAACGCATTTATTGAGTCAAGGACATTTACCATGCATGTTTCTTGCCGATTATAACAAATATGCGGACCAGAACTTTGATATGTTTTCGTACATTTTTCGATTGTTTATTGACGGATGCAGGCTATGTCCCTCTTTCCCTTAATTATCATAAGGTGTGGAGATCATTAGCGACTCCATGAGTATCAACAAGTCT